>CAWUFW010015103.1:140000-377764 GCA_963921515.1 Calotriton arnoldi | reverse complement strand
TCTTCACCCGGGCCTCCCTCGTGGGGCCCGGGGCTTCAGCACGGAGCCCGCGAGGCTCCTGACAGCACTCCTCCTCTTCACCCCGGCGTCCTCACACGAGGCGGGGTAGGCTCCCGCCTCGTCCCACTCTCCTCCGTCCTTCACCCGGGCCCCTCCTGGGACCCGGGACGTTGATGCGGAGCCCGCGAGGCTCCCGACGGCCTCCTCGACTTCCTCGCTTGCGGGCGGGACTTCCTCAGGCGCTCTCACCAGCGCCAATACCAGCGCGGCTCCCTGACGTCACGGGAAGCCCGCGCAGCGCCTCCTGGGTCTCCCGGGCCGGCGGTGATTCCAGGCAACTCTTCTTCTCCTCACAGAGGGGTAGGCTCCCTCCTAGCACAAGCACACACGCGGGGTAGGCTCCCGCTGTATGTTAACAGTAATAACGCGGGTGGGCACCCGCGAAGGACCACAAATGCGGGGTGGGCTCCCGCCTCCTTGTCAGCGCTTCCCCTCACGGCCGCGGCGGTGATCCTGGGCACGCTAGAAGCGCGGGTGGGCTCCCGCCTTCCAACAAGGACAAGTTTCGGGGTAGGCACCCGTTTCTTCAGCCACACACCTCTTTTCCTCACAGAGGGTAGGCTCCCTCCTAGTATAAGCACACCAGCGGGGTGGGCACCCGCCACTTGGAGGAATCGGCTCCCCTCAGCAGCACATGAGCAGCGCTCCCCTTCTTAGCGCTACACAGTCCCCCACAGCGCTTTGCAGACAGGGTCTTCAGGGGGTTACAGCGCTCTCCAGACTCCAGGGCACAGCGCTAGGGTGCAGGCATCAGCCCTCCTCTTCATGCAGGCAGGCACAGGCAGCGCTCCCACCTCCAGGGTCCCCCAGGGTAAGTAGCGCTCTGGCAATCCAGCGCTGCAGGCACCCTCTCCCTTCTTCTGGCACCGCAGATATAGCGCTCACCGGCGCTAGAGGCCAAGAGACATGTAATGCAGGGCGAGATCAGTGGCTAGTAGGGCGGCTCACCAGTCCCGAAGCAGCAGCTCCTCAGAACGGTCATCCTCCGGTAGGGTGGCAATCCTGCCAGCACAGCAGCCTCCACTCCGGCAATGTCTCTTCATTGGCCCTGGGGCCAACAGGGGGTGTAGGTGGGTACAGGGGCCAGCACACAGGCCCAATGTGGCGGTCTCCCTGGCAGAAGGTCCCTTCCCCTTCAGTCCAGGCTCTGCACTGCCTCAGTCTCCTCACATGGCAGCTAGAAGGTTCTCTCCGGAACCGGTTCTAACTGGTTCAGGGGAGGAGTAGAGCACCTCGGTGCGACGCTTCCCTCCAAAAGCAGGGGGCGCTGGGGGACAAACCACTAGGCTGCCAACCCACCTCAGTCAGGCGTCACATGGGCAGGCAGGCATGGCGTCCATTTTAACAGTGACATTTTTCCACAGTGCTTTTCTAAAATGGCGGCGCTAACAGTGTGTACCATATTACACAGCATTTGTTATGTTCTGTTCAGACACACCATATTTTGTCACACAAGCGAAAAAATTCAGGGCAAAAGGGCCAAGTCCAACACCCTGCACAGATGTTTGGACTGGGGGGTATGTTAAGGCACCATACTGTACCCGCTCTAGATAATCGCTTTAGGAAGTGATGCCAGGCCAAGCTGCTTTTGGGCAGGTCCTCCTTGCGCAGCTAAGTCATTTGTTCTGGCGGGACATTTGTATTTGTTATGTATTGATTATTTGTGTTGCTTACCCGTACTGCTGGTTGTTAATATGTATGCTCCAGGCCCGATAGGCCCCGTGTGTGACCCATATCCCGCAGCCTTCCCCTCCCCCCCTTCCCCAGCCTTCTCTCGGAATCTGCCTCCCTCGGCTGCTCCGCCGTCCCTGGGACTGGGCCCCCGGTCTCATCGCGGACCCTGGCGGCCAATCAAGAGAGGGCCCCGGATCTTCCCCGCTGCCCATGCACCGGGCCGACCACTGGCGGGCGGACGGCGTCCGCCCCTTGGACTCTCTATGGCCCACCCCACCATTTCCTTAGTCCCTAGGAGGAGTGACTTCCTCAGAGCCGCCCTGGTTCCCACCATCGGGCTGCTCCTGGACTGGAATGGTCCCTTTTGGCCCAGTTGGCCTTTTTGTTATTCGCTACCTTTTCTGTTCTCTGACTATCTCTTTGATCTACCTTCTTCTTCTTTTTCTTTCACTACCTGGACTCGGGGGGGAGAGAGCCTGCCCTCACCTGTACGGCCCAGCTCCTTATCTGGCTTCACTGGGGTACATTGGACATACCCTTCATGCTTCCCGCCTAGGGGGAATCCCAGCCCTCCCACACGCCCTTCTACAGTTAAGGCTGCTGACTCGGGCCCGCCGACCAACTAGGGAGAGAGGTGCAGCTTTACACTCCAGCCATTGCATGCCAATACAGGTGCAGACCAATGACGCAGCTTAAATGTCTATCCCTTAATGTCAAAGGCCTAAATGCCCCGAATAAGAGAAGGCAGATCTGGCGCTACCTTCAACTACAAGACCCAGACATTATCTTCCTCCAAGAAACCCACCTCCTACGTACTGACACTTCTCGCATGTCTCATCCTAAGTACCCTTTACAATTCTGGGCATCCGCGCAATCTAAGACAGCGGGGGTGGCTATCCTCTTTAAAGCAGGGCTCTCTATACAAATCACACGCACCACGCGGGACATGGAGGGTCGGTTCATCAAGCTTGTGCTCTTACTGCAGGGTAAGCCGCTTACCTTGCTTAACGTATATGCGCCCAATCAGGCGCAGGATGCCTTCCTTCGCGATCTCCTCAGGACTTCGCTCGCACGGGAAGCCAACCCTATCATCCTTGGGGACGACTTTAACTTAGTGTGGGACCCCAATATGGACCGCACCACCTCCTCTTTTCAAGGAACAGGGGCTATGTCCGCTGCTCTCAAACGTGATCTGGACGCTTTGGGCCTAATTGACGTTTGGCGCTACCGGGAACCGGACACACAGGACTACACCTTCTATTCTCCTGTCCACCGTTCACATTCCCGGATCGATTACTTTTTCTTATCTCACTCTCTCCTTCGTTCTCTGGAAACGGTGGGGATCTCGGACATATCCATCTCAGACCACGCCCACTTGGAACTTACCCTGTCCGCTATGGGTCGACACCCGAACTCCGTCCCGCGGTGGCGTCTGCCTCCGCATGTTCTCCGTGACCAGGTAGATGTGGCCGAACTCAGACAGGCTATACAATCATATTTTGCAGCTAATGACCTCCCAGAGACTCCCATACACACCCTGTGGGATGCTTTTAAGGCCACGATTAGGGGCGCCATTACCTCTATTTCCATAGCCCGCAGGCGGAAATCCCGTTTGGTGGAGGACAACCTTACCCGTGATATTAAAACCTTGGAGCAACAAAGTCATAGCACGCCCTCTCTCGCAACACGCAAGAGACTCGCTTCGCGGCCAGCTCAAGGCTATCCGAGTAAACAAAGCAGAGCACTCTCTCCTAGCTCTAAAGCAAAAATTCTATGGGGGAGGCAACAGGGTGGGCCCTATGCTGGCGCGTCGTCTCCGCCACCAAATCTCCAGAGGTCACGTCGCAAAAATTGCCTTACCAGAAGGGGGGTGGGCCATCTCTGAACAAGATAAGCAACGGGAGTTCAGTAAGTTCTTTGCTACCTTGTATAGCCAGGGAGCCACCCGTGAGGACCAGATAGACCCCTTCTTGGCGGCATGCCCCTGGACACCAATTTCCCCCCTTTTTATGAAACAGCTGGAAGAACCCATCACGGCAGCGGAAATTCAAAAAGCATTAAAGAGTATGCCCGTGGGAAAGTCACCAGGACCTGATGGCCTAACGCTGACCTTTTTCCGCCTTTTTCTCCCGGAACTTCAGGCTTATTTGTTGCGGCTTTTCAACTCCTTTGAAATGACCGGGTCTGTAACTCCGACGATGGCTGAGGCGGAGATTGTCCTTATCCCCAAACCAGGGAAGGATCCCACTGCATGCGCCTCCTTTCGGCCTATTTCGCTACTAAACGTAGATGCCAAGCTATACACCAAGATTCTCGCCCAGAGATTAGCCCCCCATCTTCCGGGCTTAATCGAACCAGATCAGGTGGGCTTCATACGGGAGCGCCAGGGGGCGGACAATGTTCGTCGTGTGGCCCATCTTATGCAAAAGGCTCACCATCACAACATACCAGCCTTCCTCCTCTCCCTTGACGCCGAGAAGGCATTTGACCGGGTTGACTGGGCCTTTCTCCGGGCGGTCCTCCATCGTGTGGGCCTCGGACCGACCATGATCGCGCGAGTCATGGCTCCATACGCGGCGCCTTCGGCGCGAATCCGTGTCAATGGTCTTCTCACCCCCTCCTTTTCCATCTGTAGAGGCACGCGCCAGGGGTGTCCCCTTTCACCTTTGCTTTTTGCTCTTGCGGTGGAGCCCTTGGCGATTGCCATCCGGGGATCGGCAGGCATCCGGGGTATTCGCATGGGAGGGGTTGAACACAAAATAGCCCTTTTTGCCGACGATCTCCTCCTGACACTCACAGACCCAACGAGCTCCCTCCCTGCGCTATTAGACATACTCTCCCAATTTGAATTGGTGTCGGGCCTTAAGATTAACCTCTCCAAGTCACAGGCGCTTAACCTTACTCTCCCTCATCAGCTATTGGATGACCTGGGAAATGTTAATCCTTTTCACTGGGCTCCACACTCCATTTGTTACCTTGGGATTGACCTTACGGCTACACTAGACACATGGACAGGGGCGAACTGGCCGGCTTGCAGGACAGCTATCCGGGCTGAGCTTAACCGCTGGAAACAGCTCCCCATTTCGTGGCTAGGCCGCCTTAATGTGGTTAAAATGGCAATCTTACCAAAAGTTCTTTACCTTTTTCAGACACTCCCCCCGCCGATTCCCCAGAGGGACATCTTGACCCTCCAGCGAGACTTAATCACCTTCATCTGGGGAGGAGGACGACCGCGCTTCTCTGCCAGAGTCCTACTATTGCCCCGAGACCGAGGTGGACTGGCCTGTCCCGACCTGCTCTTATACTACTGGGCCTCACACCTGCGTTACATATCAGAGTGGTCGGTCCGCGAGAGCGAAAAACACTGGTTCCACATGGACAGGGCGGTGGCCTGCCGCCCTGTGGGACCTGGCGTGGATACGGAGTGGTGGTAGGCATCGTAGTGCCAATATTGCTACCCCAACGAAAACTGTTTTGGAGATCTGGGATAGAATCGCTGTTTCCCGTGGACTCACTTCCTTTCCCTCTCCCAACACGTCCCTAGCGCTCAACCCGGACTTCCCACCGGCTTTGCCCCCAACATCTTTCTCGGCGTGGCCGACCGGTGAGTGCCGGGTCATAGAACAATTATTTGATAACGGCCTTTTTAAATCATTTGATCAGTGCAGACAAGACTTTAATCTCCCTAAAACTACACGCCTGGAATATTTCCAGATTCGCCATTGGCTCCGAGCCCCCTCCCACGTGGAAGGTGCCACGAGGCGACTAACAGCATTCGAAGCCCTGGTACGTGCTTTTGATGGGTCCCGCGGGCTGATTTCTTGGACATACAAAGTACTCCAGCACTCACATACGGTGCCCCCACACACCTACCAACGCCAATGGCAGCTAGACATTGAGAGTGATATACTCCCAGACCATTGGGAGCAACTTTGGCGGGATATCCCACGCATTTTTAAAAGTATAACCCAGCAGGAGTCCGCGTACAAAATCATGACTCGCTGGTACTACACTCCCCTGCGACTTCAGAAGATGTTCCCTGGATTCGCACCTCTTTGCTGAGCGCTGCCAGGCGGCCCAGGGCTCCTTCCTGCACATATGGTGGACGTGCCCGCTCATTCTCACTTTTGGGAGGAGATTCTGGATCATATTAGAGAAGTGCTGGGCTTCCCTCTACCAAGCGACCTGGGGGTGGTCATTCTGGGGCTCCGTCCAACATCTCTCAAAGCAATGACACATACGGACTGGCGCATGGTTGCCCATATGCTCACTGCCGCTAAACAGGTTATAGCACTCCATTGGAAGAAAGCGTGTGCTCCCTCGTCCTTGATCTGGCTTACACGTCTTTGGCATGTCATGGCAATGGAACTCCTCTCCCATAGGCTGGCATGTACTGATGCTAAATTCGAACGCATCTGGCAGCCCTTGGTCACGCATCTTTCTCGGCTGGAGCACGCTAGATCTGTTCCCACTCGACTGAGAGCCCTTCAGCTCTTTGCTGACCCTATTCTCCCATGGGGAGACACTTACGACGAGGAGGCTTGAGTGGGCAGGGAGGGAAATACACCCCTTATTCTGCCCAATATACCGGCATTGCGGCCCCAGGATACCCGGATGCCCCCTGCCACGAGGGGCTGGTACACCACACTCCTCCCCCCCCTTTCCTTTTCCTTCTCCCTCTTTCTTTTTCCTTCTTTCCTTTTCTCTCTTTATATTCTTTTTCCTGTAGCTCCACTCTTTTATGTAGTTTTCTTGATGCCTGCAGCTTTTAGGCTTCTCTTGGCTATCGGTCACAGAAACTGCAATCATCGTCACAGCTTGTTGGGTTTCAGCAGGGCCAATAGCATCGGCACGCAATGTCACTAGGGCACCCCGAAAGATGCCGAGCCACTCTCACCACGCTCATATTGTGGGAACCTCCCAGGCGCCGCACGACTGTACCCAACCTGCACGTCTGGTGATAAGGGACTCTTCTAGCCACAATATAACGCATCCCTAGAGACTCTAAATACAACCATGTATAAGATGCACACTGCCTGATCCCTATAGTTATTGTAGCATTGGCTATCCGTTGTTGGCCTTATTCGTCTGTTGTGGTGCTTGCGATGGTCCTCATGTACTATGCCCTGCCAGCCGGCCGTGTATGGGGCTTCCGGCGCAAGTTTACCATGGTTCATCGAAATATATAATATGCCATGTATACTCTGTGATTGCATGAAACAGAGTAGAGGTACTGTTCTTTTAGCGCCTGTTGACTAGCGCCTAAATGATTAAAGATCTACAGATGCCAACAACCCACATCCCAAGTGACGCGGCCGGCCCGATGTGGTTGTAGGCGGCTTGCTGTGTATTCCCTTTTCCCGCCTCGAAAGAGTAGGACTATGTTCAATCGCAGCCGGCCCGTTTCGGGTTGTAGGCACTATGCTGTGGTTCAGGCGTCATATTTTCAATAAAGGTTTCTTGAAGAAAAAGAAAAAAAAAAAAATGAATGGGAATAAAACGGAATTCCTCTGTTGTCCCTCGAGTAAAATCCCAGTGTCCCTACCACAGAACTTCTGGCCACTACCTACAGAGAAGCCTTCGGGTAATACAGTGGCGGTGCGAAACCTGGGGTGACAATTGACCAAGGATTATCTTTGGAAAACCATGTGAGCAAAACTACCGGGACCTGCTTTGCTCCGATTCGGACCCTTAGGAAGCTCTACCCTCTGCTTGATTTACCAGCCAGGTCATTGATCTCCAGAGGGGTAATACTGGGTAGGCTGGACTATTGTAACGCTTTGCTGCTAGGAGCCCCGGGTTATCTCTTAAATAGATTGCAACGTATCCAGACTATCACTGCTAAGCTGACACTAAATAGACTCCGATATTCGTCAGCTGCAGAAGCCCTGAAGGAGCTCCATTGGCTGCCTGTCAAGCAGAGAATAGCTTTTAAATCTCTGTGTATTGTCCACAAGGCACTACGAAATAAAGGACCAATACCTCTTCAAAACAAACTAAAAAAGTACACCCCTGGCAGAAATCTTCGTTCTACTACAGGTAATTACGTTCAGGAGTGGAAGTACAAAAAGGTTAGACAAGGAGGACGCACTTTCACGGTCAATGCTGCTCGGGCATGGAACAAACTGCCACCCGATCTACGAGCTCAATCTGATTTACAGAAATTCAGGAAAGCCTTTAAGACCTGGCTATTTCCTCACTAGTGGTCGTTGTTTCAGCCATCATCCGCTGTATCTTACAAAATGGTTAGCGCCAGGATACCTTTTTGGTCACAGTGCGCTTTACAAATAACCCCTACAATACAATAGCTAAGGCAGTATTCATGGGATGGAGTTACATTAAATGCCTGCAGAGGCAGGAGAATATGGACAAAGACTAGCTCCACAGACAGTTGAAAATAGGTCTAATGTAGGATCTGTGCAATCCAGTCTGATGTTCCATTTATTTTTCTGGAGAATTCCAAGTCTAACATTACGAATTAGTCAATAAATCTGTGAATATATAAAAGATACAAATGCCCAAGACCTACATTTACAGGTGTATAACATAATTTTACATGTTGTAGTTATGCCCCTACTTTCCAAACCCTATCAAATAGTTTAAACTTGGAAATGGAAAAAGGAATGATGGGAAGGGTATTAAGTGTGCATGTAGGCAAGCATTTTTGTGTGGTCACTACCTTGCCCAGGTCTACTCTTTTCGGAAAGTGCTATACTCCTCATTTGGTCCCACCCAATGATTTTGATTATCCCAGTCATACATCACTAAAGCACTAAAGTATTGAAAGAATCTGAGCATCCTGGTTGCTATGCCATTAACTTCATCCGTTGTTTTCTATAATTTTTCATATTACTTTAATAGAGCTTTGTACCGTTACCACACACATGAGCTATTAGCTGAAATACTGGATTACATGTCTTTTTTTTGTTGCTCCTCTTTAGGCTCTTATTGCAGAAGCAGTGGGCAGTTATGAAACCATGGACCTCTTCAGACATACGACTGAGCTCAGTATGCATGTAAGTTACAAATTATGTGACCTGGGAAAAACAAACACAATTAAACTTGTGAAGGATCAGCTGGGGGTTGGAGGATGGCTCAATCCCGATCTAATCAGGGAAGGTCATTTACCTAGGATGTTGGGCTCATCAGGAGCAACAGATTCAGAGAATGGGCCTGCTTACTCAGTTCTGGCGGGCCCAGGTCCAATATCAAGTGATCTGTAAACAATAGTTGGGTGTTATATGCAAGCTATGTGTTGGACTTGGCCCTTTTTGCAGGGTCATCCCTGAACTTTTTGCCTTCCTCCGAGACTTTTTTCTGACATGGTGTTGGTGGTTTTAGGACTCTGGGCACTTTATCACTGCTGTCCAGTGTAAAATGCATGTGCTCTCTATGGTAAAACGTGGTAAGATTGGTCTACACCTGTTTGGCTAATTTAATTTACCTATCAGTCCCCAGTAATGTGGTATCTCATATACCCGGGGCCAGCAAATTAAATGCTACTGGTGGGCTTGCAGCGCTGATTGCGCCACCCACCAAAGTAGCCTTTCAAACCTTTCCAGGCCTCTGCCATTGCAGGGCCTGCGCGAGCAGTTTACTGCAGCTGTGACTTGGCACATAAAGTGGTTGCCACGTCTGTGACTCCCCTTGTACTACATATCAGTCACCCCTAAGATAGGCCCTAGCTAGCCCTATGGGCAGGGTGCCATGTAGGTAAAAGGTAGGACATGAGCCATAACTGTGTGACATGTCCTGGTAGTGACAAACAGCCATTTTGGTTTCTCACTACTGTGAGGCTACCCTCTCATAGGATGCATTGGGGATTCCCTGATATGTGTGTCAGTGGTAATTCCTGATATGAGAGGAGCAGCGTGGTCAAGTTTGGTATGTTTGGAATAGTGGTAATAAATACGGCGTAATGGTGTGCGCAGATTTATTATCACTATTTTAGAAATGCCACTTTTAGAAGTGGGCATTTCTGTGTGCTATGTGTCTTTGTGCCTGCCTGATGTGTATTGCATGTCTGGCTCTGGAGTGACAGGGGCTGGGGAGGTGCAGTGGCTCCAGAGAGGCTGGGTGAGTCAGCGCTAGGCTGAATAGGCCAATCTGCATTTGGAGTAGTGGGAGGAGTAGCACCTGGGCCTGAATAGGACTGTGCCTGCACTACACAATGCTGGCTCCGCCCCCCTGTGGTGTGTCTGGGGCCAGAGCCTACACTGACAATGAGGGTGTTTGTGCCCTGTAAACAAATGTTTGAGTGCCCCCCAGAACTGGTTTGGACTGGGCTTAGGCCTGTGCCAGGGGAAAGAACAAAGACGGAAAGTGGTATAAATATTGGGGCTGTGACCCCATGTACGGTGTGCTTACTGGGAACTGGACTGCAGCAGGAGGAACCGCTGGGGGACCACTACTCAGGACAGAGGGCCCCCGTGCTGTCCTGCCTGCCCCAGTCATCTGCATACAGCGCATGGTGAGCGTTATTCTTTTTGTTGTGTCCCTGGGGTAGCACAGCTAACTACCCTGCTGCCCACAAGTGTCCAGATAGGAGTGCTTTCCCCTGCCCTGAAATCCGGGCTGCGCCGCACTCTAGTGGACAGGACGAAGTGCTCCTTTGAAAGAGCGTGCAGAGCATTCTGGTGGCGATCGACAGCGCAGAGTGAGCGCTCTGGCTTGTATTGGGCCGAGGGCCCGGAGCGGCCTGTGGCCGTGCAGCGTGTCGGGCTGCACCAGCTGGGCCAAGACTTCGCGGAGACTTCGCTCCATAACCAGGGATCGGGAGCGGCTGTGCCGGGATCCCGAGAGCCGCCGCAAAACAGGAAGACAGGCAAAGGAGCCTGACTGTGGGCCTGAGGCAGCAGAATCCAGGCCGGAAGTCAGGCGAAGGATGGCTGTTTGAGGTCCGGCCGCAGATAGTAAGCTGCCGGGGGCGTGGAGGCGAGCCAAGAGCCTCACGAACCACGAGGAGACGCGAGGGACCGCATCCCGGAAAGAAGCGGCGAAAAGAGTCGTCGCTTTGGTGTTTCTGGGCCCGGCGAGGCCCGACCCGAATCTGCCCGTGGCCTGACTGGAAGGAGGGGAGGAAACCAACCAGCAGCCCGATTGGCCCTGTTGTGGATATAATCCCTGTAAAGTAGTACCTAGTGCCAGGTGGCACAGTATATAGATGTGATTGCGTTCTAATGTGTTTTATGAGGAATACAAAGGCTATTTTTTTTATATAACCTTGTGTGGAGTTTCTTTTGTGGTGTGCCTAGTGTGTCGCTGCTGTGTGAGTGTGTTGCGAAAACACTTTACACATTGCCTCTGGGATAAGCCAGACTGCTCTGCCAAGCTACCAAGGGGGTGAGCAGGGGTTATTTTCGGTGTGTAACTCCCTTGCCCGACTAGAGTGGTGGTTTGTGTCTGGCTTAGGCGCATGCCCTAGCCAACCAGAAATCCCATTTCTAACACTATGGGAGGCATATTTTGACTTTTGGTGCATGTTTGAAGAAGCAGGTAGGTGGCTCCTCAAGCATATAAGCGACATGTTTCACCCGGGTCTGTAGCCCCGATTATGTTCTTATTTCTCTTCTGCCCAAGGTTCCCCAGGCAAAGTTGTATTCTACCATCCTGCTGAGGAGGGAACATCACTGTCCTACTCCCTCACCTGAACATTTGGTTTTGTTTGATTCTTTATTTTTTTTGTTTTTCCTCCTTTTCTTTTATGTTGGTACCTAAATATTCTCGTTACTAAACGGTATAGTATCGCATCAAAATCAATAAAGATATAGTTTAAAAAAACTGTTCTTTACACTGCATAAGTTAGAGTTGATAATCTCCCTCTAGTCATCTTCATTAGCGTTATATGATAGTTTCTAGATAGCTGTTCAACGCTTGTGTAACTTCTGATGGATTTGGAAAAGGTCCTTTGAGCTTTGTGTATGAAAACATCATAAGGAAAAGCAATATGCATATAAATACATTTTCCACAAGGAGAATTGCATCTTTGGTTCTCTATAGTGGCATGTTTAATCAACACATCCAAGCAGGGTTTCATGTTAACTTCGAACAAACAAAGGACAAGAAAAAAAGTGAATGTGAGACTTATGGATGTATTCCGTTCTGGTGTAATGCATTGAAAATAGACTACAAGAATAGTTTTTAATATTTAAATTTTTTTATTGATCGTTTAAATCTAACATCTGTTGGTGAACCTAATTTGTTTTTTTGAAACATGTTAGGCTGCAAATAAAAGTTTTCTGAAGCATAAACTCAGGACGTAGAAGAATCTCCAAAGATTTAATGTCTGCATTTCAAGTCTCCTACATCTTCAGCCATGTTGGCTGTCTCTCATACATCCGACTTTCCTTTGAGATGAGATGTTGTACTTGTTATCGAGAGGGCCCAGAGTTCTTTTCCAAAACACATTAGAAGGTTGAATGAACAGATGCCTAGTCCATTGACAGAACCTTCCCCAATACTCACTTGTTTGTCTTCCCTTTTGGTTGCTTCTCTCTACCTCTTAAGATGGAATGTGTCACACATTGCTCATGGGCTACAGGTGCTGTCCCTGTTGTTTTCTTTCCTGAAATTACATTCTCCCACGCAGCATGGGGTGGGTCCCTAACTGCTCGTTTCACCATTTTCACATTGTTCTTTTCACATTGTCCTTGCTAGTTGCTCATTTTTGTGGTTGAGGCCACAAAGGAAAACCTCTCATTCCTATTGCCAATAAGACATTTAGCATTCGTAGCTCTTGTTGAGCATCAACTACGAATACAATTCTTCTTGTAGATTATCAAAAAGGAGGCTGTCCAAAACACTGAGAGTGAACTGGCAGGTAAGAGGTCTGAATGACTTGTGCATTGTTTGGTCCCTGCAGGTGCGTGACCAGTAGGTGTTTTAGATAATGGCTAATAACCCTCCTGGTTTGTGTCTGCAGTCCATGTGTCAGATGATGACATCTATGCTTTGTGGATGTGATCTTGTACCATGCATCTATGATGTAGAGAACTGGGTTGTGTTCTGCAATGTTGTCAGTGATGTCCTAACTGCAGAGTGTGTGCTGATGATCATGTGTTTGGTTGTGTAGTTGGAGTGTGTATGCTAGGTACGTGAATGAGGTTGTTTGTTTAGTACGTGTGGGTGTGAGTGTTGGTATGTGGAATGCTGCATTCTGTGTGAGGTACATACTGCTGCTTCCTATCTGGATAACTGCAGATTCCTCACCTTTATATCATTAAGCTCCGGACTGGATCCTAAGAATACTTCAACAATGCTCTTGGCGCCAGCAGGTGGCGCTGTGTGACTATGCAGCGACCCCATACTGCCCCAAAAGTGACCCTTGTATGCTAATGTCAGTGTTTTTCTCTCTGCACCCTTGAACGCACATCCAAGCTCCACTTTGTCGTTCTAACGATGACTCCAGAACTCCAGATATGTTCACGGTGTTCCAGGAAATGATATCCCCTCTCGAAACGACCGGATTCAAACTGTAAGAAGTTTGCAAGAAGTAAATGTCAGTCACCTACACTCACAAAGTGTATCTGTGCTATATGGGCTGCAGGCAGAACTCTAAAGTTGTGCAACAGCTTTGCTCTCATGCATCCCGAGTCAATTCATGACCGAGAGCGAAACCTCTACGTTGCTGAACACAAGAAGACATCCCAGTTGAAGCATAGATCCTACTCCCGCCTTAAGTCATGGGCTCTGTCGTGGTTCCAGTCACGAGGCTGCTTCTATAAAAATACACTTCTAGTGCAAAGTCTTTGTGGCAAGTCCAAATCAAAGAAACACAAAAGTGTCCATGGGTCTAAGCGAGCCTAAGAATCACTCTATATATAAGTCCTCCAGTCTTCACATTTGGCGGATCTCAGTTGATCCTAGAGAGACTCTGATTGAAAACATCCGTGAGCTCCTCCTTCGTAGAGAGGGAGTTGTAGCCCTTATCTGTACTAGGTTACAGATAAGAGGAGATCCCAAATGATGAAGCATGTCACCACGGTGAGTGATGGGATTCCGTCCTTTTAAAGGATTTTCCACGGCCTACACAAGAGGGTTCGTTGTTTTATTCTTTTTATTCTTTTTTTGTCTAGTAGTCAATGCCATTTGCCCTGCGAGCGATTCTTAGGCTCGCTTAGACCCATGGACACTTTTGTGTTTCTTATATACAGTTTGTGGAATATGTCCATGATTTGGTCTTAAAATTTCCCTTAGACCCTCCACTCCTCCGTTCGTTATTGAAGTCCAAATCAAAGCCTAAACAATAGTGCAATAAGGCGAAGCGGGACTGGACCCCATCCCACTACTCATCGTTTGGCGAGAGAGCTCAATGGTGTCATAATAAAGATCATACTCCCCCAATGTCATCTTGGTTGCATGACATAGTACAACAAATGTTTTGCGATACACAAATATCGTACATACTTGGTACGTATACTTCAAAAATATTGAGAAAATTTATTGTGGACGAGATGATCGTCAAAAAACAGGTAAGTAAATCTATTTTACTATATATAGTATTTCATTTAGATATTAAAGTCTAAAAATATAATAAAATTAAAAACAAATACATACATTATTTATAAAACGATTATAAAATAAAATTAATTTAATATAAACATCTCAAACTTATCTTTACATAAACAATTAATATAATAAATGTAATTAATAATAAAAAGACTATTAAACATATATGCTGCAAAAGCATATAACAAAGTATATAAAATATTTAACCCAAAAAATTCAAATATAAAATACAAAACTGAAAATGATTTAATTTTATAAATAATAAAAAAAAGTTAAAATAACAATAGAAAAAATTCAAATACATTTCTGATGGATACTTCTAACTGCAGATTCGCCTTATCTGAAAGAGACACGTTAGTGATAGATTCCTTACCTTAGAATATCCCCAGGCGTCAGGCTGGATCCGGAAAGTTTTGCGTAGCAGTACCCTTGCGCGTCGGTAGGCGGCGTCGTGCGGCTCCGCGTCCGTCGTCGGCGTCGTGATCGCCGGGATGACGTCGCGGGCAGTACTTAGGCGCCGCCCTGCGCGCTGACGTCCAGTTCTTCTTTTTCCGCGCCAGCAAGCGCAGATCCGGGAAGAGCAGTGCCCTGGTCAATTTTTGACCATTATTTTTGGTGATTTTTTCACTGTTTTTTCCATCTTTAAGGTGTCGTAGGGATGCCCGGCTTCAAGCGATGCGGCGCCTGTGCGCGGATGATGTCCGTCACCGACCCGCATTGGGAGTGTCTCTTCTGCCTCGGCCGAGGCCACGACACCGAGTCTTGTCCCGAATGCCAGGCCCTCAACCCAAAAGCTTTGCGAGAGCGGTCTCGAAAGCTCCTCGAGGCCCGGCATTCGGCTCCACGGAGGCCCCGGTCGCGTGAGAGGTCCAGGGGTCGCTCGCGGAGTGCACACCGGTCGTCGGCGTCGAAGTCTTCTTCGTCCGGTAAGTCTAAGCACAAGAAGTCCAAGAAGCATCGTCGCTCTCGGACTTCGCCTCGCCGGTCTCGCGACTCGGCTGAGGCCCCTCCCGGCACCGTCCCGCCCCCGCGGCCCCGGACTTGCCTGTGGAGTCGCCCCGTCATACCCGCCCTTCCCGGGTTCGGGGCGGATCCGGCCAAGGTACAGGAGTTCCTGTCGGCCATGGCCCGCCTCTTCGGGCCTTCAGGCCCCTCCGGTGCGCCTTCGGGCCCCGCGGGCCCTGATGGGGTTGCTCCGGCGCCGCCGGCGGCTCCGGCTCCGCGCCGCCCGGGCCTCCAGCCTCGATCCCGGCTTCGGCCCCGGCCTCGATCCCGGCTCCACAACCCCCATCGACGCCGGTCGACCTCACGACACCTCCGCCGGCGCCGATGTCTCCGGTGCCGTTCTCGACGCCGCCCTGGGCTCCGGGCGGCGTCGTCCCCCAGTTCCTTCCGGTTCCGGACATGGACCCGGAGCGACGTCGCTCGACGCCGGCTCCGGCGCCGATGGGACCTTGGGTCCCAAATGTCCCTCCTCCTCCTTATTTTGAACCAGAGGAGGACCAGGAGGACTGGGAGGGGTCTGATGACCCTCTGACTCGCAACTGTCAGTATGATGAGGACTGGACAGAGAGTCTAGGGAGGCCAGTGGTCTGGATACTTCTCCTGACACTGGCATGCTGTCTCCTCCCGTGGCTACGGAGGAGGGGGCCAATTTTGGTACGGTGTTGCGTAGGGCTGCTGGGGCCTTACGTCTCCAGCTCCCTACTTTGACGGTCAAGCCTAACATCTTGACAGAGGTGCTTCAGCCGGCAGCCTCCTCTGCGGAGACTGTGCTGCCGTTTAACGACGCCCTCACAGACGTTCTTTTGGGCGCCTGGTCCAAGCCCAACACAGGGGCTCCTGTGGATCGGAACGTGTCACGACGCCATCGCCCCGCTCCGGGCGACCCCCTGTTTCTTTCTGTCCACCCCACTCCTGAGAGCTTGGTTGTCCAAGCCTCCGCTTCCCAAACCGCCTTCCCTACCGCTTCCTCCGGATAGGGAATCCAAACGCCTGGATCAGTTTGGGAAGAAAGGTTTTTCTTCCTCCAGTGCTGGCTTGCGGTCCGTTAACACCGCTTGTCTTTTGGGCCGATATACCCACTCTCTGTGGGATTCGGTGGCGGATGTTTTGCCCCAGTGCCCTGAGGAGGTCCAGGCACTGCTTTCCCGCGCCATTGCGGACGGAAGGGATGCGGCCAAATACACTATCCGTTGTGGCCTTGACACCGCCGACTCGCTGGGCAGGTCGATTGCAACGACGGTGGCGCTCCGCCGCCACGCCTGGCTGAGAACCACTGGTTTTTCAGGGGATGTCCAGAATACTCTCATGGACATGCCCTTTGATGGAGTCGGTCTTTTTGGGTCCAAAGCAGACCATGCGTTGGAGCGCTTTAAGGACTCACGGGCTACTGCCAAGTCCCTGGGCCTTTCTGCTACACGCCCTCCGCTGCCTTCTGCTTTTCGCCCCTATCGTGGCCACGGTAGGGGCGCCCTTCACGTCAGCAGCCCAGCCACCGGCCCGCGCAGCAGGCGTCTTCGCGTGGCCGAGGACGTGGATTCCGCCGTGGCGGATCGGGCAACCAGCGTGCGGGTCAGGCCACCACCTCCAACCCGTCCGCGGCCTCCAAGCCCTCCTAGTCTCTCCTTTCAGGTGCACGGCACGCCAGTAGGGGGCAGGGTCCGCCATCACCTTCCCCACTGGCGCACCATCACCTCGGACAGGTGGGTCTTGGACATTGTCCGAAGGGGCTACTCCCTCCCCTTCGAGACCACCCCCCAGCCATGCCACCTCAATTCCACCGCATGTAAGGGGATCACTTGGTGCTTCTACAGAAGGAAGTCACGGCCCTCTTGACCAAGAGGGCCATCGAGCATGTTCCGACCCCAGAAGTAGGGCGTGGTTGCTACTCCCACTACTTTCTGGTGCCCAAAAAGGACAAGGAGGACATGCGTCCTATCTTGGACCTCCGGAACGTCAATCGCTTCCTCCGGAAGGAGAAGTTCAAGATGCTCACCCTAGCTCAGGTCTTGACTGCCCTCGACCCTGGAGACTGGTTAGTAGCGTTGGACTTGCAGGACGCGTATTTCCACATCCCCGTCCTGCCGGCCCACCGGCGTTACCTTCGGTTCACGGTAGGCCACGAGCATTTTCAGTTCACCGTGCTCCCCTTTGGCCTTACCAGTGCCCCTCGGGTGTTCACGAAAGTGATGGCGGTGGTCGCGGCTCATCTGCGCCGGGCAGGGGTTTCAGTCTTCCCCTACCTCGACGACTGGCTGCTGAAGGCGGGCTCGTCCCAGGCAGTCGTCTCCCACCTCCAGACTACGGCCGAACTCCTGCACTCGCTGGGGTTCTCCATCAATGTGCCGAAGTCGCATCTGATTCCTTCTCCACAGCTCCTTTTCATCGGAGCAGTTCTGGACACGACGCAGTTTCGGGCCTATCCTCCCGAACGGCGAGTCCGGGATATTCAGGCTATGATTCCGATCTTTCGGCCTTTATCCTGGGTTTCGGTAAGGATGACCCTGAGGCTGCTGGGCCTCATGGCCTCCTGCATCCTGCTGGTCAATCATGCCAGATGGCATATGCGGGCTCTGCAGTGGGACCTGAAGTTCCAGTGGGCGCAGCACCAGGGCAACCTGTCCGATCACGTCCAGATCTCGGAGGGGACTGCAAAACAGTTGCAGTGGTGGCTCTCGAACCGGCAATGGGTCATGGGCAGATCCCTCTCCCTTCCCCAGCCAGAGCATACAGTTGTGACGGACGCGTCCCTTCTGGGATGGGGCGGTCACATGGGAGAGGCGGAGATCAGAGGCCTCTGGTCTCCGGCGGAGTCCCGGCTCCATATCAACCTTCTGGAGCTCCGGGCGATCCGGCTTGCACTCAAGGCATTCCTTCCCTCTGTCAAAGGGAAGGTAGTGCAGGTGTTCACAGACAACACCACCGCCATGTGGTACTGCAACAAACAGGGCGGGGTGGGGTCTTGGACCCTTTGTCAGGAGGCTCTGCGCCTCTGGACATGGCTGGAACATCAGGGCATGTTCCTGATGGTTCAACACCTGGCAGGTTCTCTGAACGCCAGGGCGGACGAACTCAGCCGCCGGTGCATGATGGATCACGAATGGCGTCTTCACTCGGAAGTGGCGCGAGGACTCTTTCTACAGTGGGGAGAGCCTTGGTTAGATCTATTCGCCACCGAAGAGAACGCGCAATGTCATCAGTTCTGCGCGTTGGAATTTCCAAGGCGGCACTCGCTCGGCGACGCTTTTCGTCGCGAGTGGAGTTGCGGTCTGTTGTACGCCTTTCCGCCTATACCACTTCTACCCAGAGTGTTGAAGAAGATTCGGCACGACCGGGCCCAAGTCATTCTTGTGGCTCCGGACTGGGCTCGAAGAGTTTGGTATCCCGAGCTACTCAATATGAGCATAGATCCCCCGATCCGTCTGCCTCTTCGGGAGGATCTTCTGTCGCAGCAGCAGGGGACGGTCCTCCACCCGAACCTGTCCAGTCTACACCTGCTTGCGTGGAGATTGAGCGGCGGCAGTTGATTCCTTTCGACTTGCCTCCCGAAGTTTGTGATGTGATTCTGGCAGCCAGGCGTCCCTCCACTAAGGTGGTATACGCCTGCAGGTGGAACAAATTTGTGGCATGGTGCACAGCAAAGGCTGTGGATCCCCTTTCTGCCCCTCTTTCTGAGGTCCTTCTGTTCCTTCTCTCTCTGGCCCAACAGGGTTCTGCCCTGGGTACCATCAAGGGTTATCTTTGTGCTATCTCGGCCTTCCTCAGGCTCCCTGATCAGCCCTCCCTTTTCAAGTCCCCTGTTGTTAACAGGTTCTTAAAAGGCATTACTCACCTCTTCCCTCCTGTTCCGTTTGTAATGCCTCAGTGGGACTTGAACTTGGTTCTTACCTTTTTAATGTGCGCTCCCTTTGAGCCTCTGCATAACTGTCCTCTTCGTCTTCTGACTCTAAAGGCAGCCTTTCTGGTGGCCATCACCTCCGCTCGGCGGGTGAGTGAGCTCCAGGCTCTTTCTTGCAAACCTCCCTTTCTGTCTGTTCATCCAGACAAGGTTGTTCTTCGGACGCGTCCGTCCTTCTTGCCAAAGGTGGTTACTGCTTTCCACATTGGGCAGACCATCACTTTGCCCACCTTCTTTCCGCCTCCGCATCCTTCCAGAGAGGAAGAGAGGCTCCACCGTCTGGACCCAAAACGTGCGCTCTCCTTCTATATCGACCGCACAAAACACTTCCGGGTGGATGACCAGCTCTTTGTTGGCTACGTGGGCGCCAAAAAGGTCGGGCGGTGCACAAGAGGACCATCTCCCGCTGGGTTACCTTGTGCATCAAGACCTGCTATTCTTTGGCTAAGAAGGAGCCTCCTGTTGGGCTGCGTGCCCATTCCACCAGGGCAACGGCTGCTACCACGGCCTTGGGCCGCGGTGTTCCGCTGCCGGTTATCTGTCAGGCAGCTACGTGGGCCTCGCTGCACACGTTTACTAAGCATTACTGCCTTGACAGTCAGGTCCGGAGGGACGGCTTCTTTGGCCGTTCTGTCCTCCAGGACTTCCTTGTCTGATCTTTGTTCGCAGACCCACCACCGGGGTTGGTATTGCTGGGGTATCTATTCTAAGGTAAGGAATCTATCACTAACGTGTCTCTTTCAGATGCACAAGTTACTAACTTGTGTAACGATATATCTGTAAGAGACAGTAGTTAGTGATAGATTCCTTACCGCCCCACCCATCCTCCCCGTTCTGCGAACTGATTTCTAGGGTTAAGGACATCCCTTTCAGGGCCCTAGTCTTTTTCAGACACCTGTGTCAGCTTCTTGCATGGCTCTGCGTTCCTGGCGCGGAAAGTCGTGTACAGAACTGACGTCAGCGCGCAGGGGCGGCGCCTAAGTACTGCCCGCGACGTCATCCCGGCGATCACGACGCCGACGACGGACGCGGAGCCGCACGACGCCGCCTACCGACGCGCAAGGGTACTGCTACGCAAAACTTTCCGGATCCAGCCTGACGCCTGGGGATATTCTAAGGTAAGGAATCTATCACTAACTACTGTCTCTTACAGATATATCGTTACACAAGTTAGTAACTTGTGCTTCAGTATTTCCCAGGTGTCAGACTGGTTCCGGAAATTTTCAAGCCGTACCCCTGTGCGCCGTTAGGTGACATCGCGTGGCTCCATGCCAATGTTGCTACACTCTGGAAGTCACCTGCGGAGCCGCATATAAGCGCCACCCATGTGTACGGACATCAGTTCCTTTCTTTCTGCGCCACCAAATTCTGATCTGCAGCTACCTCTGGTTTTTGACGAAGTGCCACAACTCAAAACTATAGAGTTTAAACCATGTGCGGACTGTCGTAAACAGATCTCTGTGACAGATCCCCACCAGGTATGTCTTTGGTGCTTGAGGTCAGGACACGGCTCCAACGTCTGCAACGGGTGCCCCCAGATGAACCCAAAGGCCATATGGGACTGTGGGGAGAAGTTGTGTGTCTCCAAGCACCAGAAGACTCCATGCCGATCGAGGTCAAAAGGATGGTCCCATTCCCAAAGCTGTTCCCGCTGCAGGTCATTGTCTCAGTTGAAGTCTTCTGGTAAGTCGAAAAAGAAATACAAGAAGTCCAAGAGGGACTAGGCCCCCTTCCTGCCACTCTCAAACTCCAGAGAAATCGTTAGGCCATAAACGTGCATCTCGGTCTCGCTCCTAAACTGAATCTGCTTTGGGGCCATTTCTTAACTTAGTTCCAATGTGCACTCACTTTCCAGGGCCTCTTCGGAAGGGGAGGGTCCTCCACCCAAACCTGTCCACTCTCCGTCATCTTGCGTGGAGATTGAGCGGAGACAGCTGACAGCTTTTGACCTTCCTCCCGAAGTCTGCAAAGTTATTCTGGTATCCAGGCGTCCCTCCACGAAATTGGTATACGCCTGCCGATGGAACAATTTTTGTAAATATTGTACAGAAAGGTCTATTGAACCCTTATCGGCCTGTCTGTCAGATGTTCTCCTGTTTTATCCTTTTCTTGGCCCAGCAGGGCTCTGCTCTGGACGCTCTGAAGGGCTATCTTTTGGCCCTCTCAGCTTTTCGTTGGCTGGCAGATCAGCCTTCACTTTTTAAATCCCCTCTTGTGCAGAGATTTTTGAAGTGGTTAACCCACTTGTTTCCCCCTTCTACTTTTATTATGCCACAGTGGGATCTTAATTTGGTCCTTACCTTCTTGATGTGCGCACTGTTTTAGCCTCTGCACAACTGCCCACTTCGGGTGCTCACTATCAAAACAGCCTTGTTGGTGGCAATCACCTCTGCCAGGAGGGTGAGCGAACTGCAGGCATTGTTATCACAGCCTCCTTACCTCACCATCTTTCCGGACGAAGTGGTACTCCTCTTTACTGCCTAAGGTGGTAACACCCTTCCATCTGGGACAGTCTGTTACCCTGCCCACTTTCTATGCACCTCCGCACCGTTCTAAAGAAGAGGAGCATCTCCACCATCTGGGCCGAAAAAGAGCATTATCGTTCTACCTTAGACGCACCAAAGAGTTCCGGGAGCAAAGAAGGGGCGTGCTGTTCAAAAGAGGACCATTTCACGCTGGGTTATCCTCTCTATCAAAATATATTATGTCTTGATAAAGAAACAGCCTCCTGAAGGCCTAAGGGCCCATTCCACTGGGGCGAAGGCAGCCACCACGGCTCTCCAGGGTGGTGTTCCTATTGCTGATATCTGCCAGGCAGCCACGTGGGCATCTCTGCACACATTCACCATACACTATTTCCTGGATTCTCAAGTTTGCATTGAGGGCCTGTTTGGCCGGTCTGTCTTGTAGGATATCTTGGTTCGAAACGTTTCCGCAGTCGCACCTCCGGGGAAGGTATTTCTTGGGTATCTGTTTAAAGTTAAGGAATCTGCGGCTGGACAAGTTACTTACGCTAACGCCTTATCTGTTAGAGACATGATCTAGCCGCAGATTGCTTACCGACCCACCCATCCTCCCCGCACTGCGGAATTGTTTTTAGTGTCAGGGCTGTTCCCTTTCAGGGCCCTAGTTATCTTTTTAATACACCATGGTCAGTCACTTCATGGCTCCGCGCTTCGGGCATGGGAAGTTGTGAAAAGTACTGATGTCAGTGCGCCGGAGTGGCGGTTATATTGACGAAGCGGACGTCACGACGACGACGACTAACACAACGCCAACGGCGTCACGCAGAGTCGACCGATGCCATTTACCAGTACTGCTAAGAAAAAATCTTCCGGATCCAGCCTGATGCCTGGAAGTTCAAAGGTAAGGAATATGCAGCTAGTTTGTCTCTACCAGATAAGGCGTTACCAAAGGTAAGTAACTTGTCCAACAAGCAATGACTTTTGATTATGTTGATATCTACTTTTCACTCTGTAGCGATGCTTTCTGCATGCCTGACTGCTATTGCAAGATTTTCTGAGTCCAGTCTATAGTATTACTGGAGTTTTTCTACTACCATCCTTTGTTATTAAAAATCTGTAGGTACGTTGGCGATTAAATGATCTTAAAACTGTTTGCAGTTGGGAATGTTTTTCGGGCAGAGTTATGTAGAAGTATTCATTTTGCAGAGTGCGATTGAGACATTTTGCTTTTTATTGCAAGACTGAAGGTGCAAAAGGATACGCGCACTGGGTGTGTTCAACTCTGCAAGACAAGACAAACAGGAATACAGAACTTTATAAATATAATATCCTGCAAATGAATGCCATCTCCGCAGCACAGGTTGTTATGAGCAAGTTCACAGGTTAGTTGCCAAAGCATTAAGCTGTTTTTTCCCCCCAGCAAAATGTACTTGCAAGTTACCATATATTCCTGTTTCGTCATTCAGGATTCTCTAATAATGATGATTTCCTCATGCTGATTAACTCCTTACATCATATCCCACACACGTGAATCCCTTTATTGAAAGGTTTCACAATGGAATCAATTTGAAGCAGAATCTTATGTGAAAATGAGCTGTAGCATCGGAGATTGTGAGGCCTTTTCTCTGGTCATGAGGCAATCCATGTTTCCTAGGCAGTGTCCTGTATGGGTAATGTCGTATACCACAGCACACTCATATCCTATTTCAGTGTACCCCCTTTTAATAGTTGACTCTCCATAACAAAGTTTGAATTCAAATCCTTATTGCATTAGTTAATAACATCACAGTAAAATAAATTACATAAAATAAAGTATAAAGCATAACTAGAGAGCCACAGCCCTCACACACACACAATCTAAAATAAGTTAATCACAGGGTCATGAGGCAAATACTGTCCATAATAAAAATAAAAAGTCAATAACTATTTTTATTATGGATACTTCTAACCACTGATTCCTCACCTTAGAACCGTGGTTCTTAACCTGTGGTCCAGGGACCACTGGGGGTCTGCGAAGCCTATTCAAGGGACAGCTTAGAATATTAAACAACATTAACAGATTAATAAAGTGTATCCAAATAAAGAAGCAAAATGTACAATTGAAAATTTGAAAACGTTCTGTAAATGTGAAGGAATTTGATATGGTAGGCTAAAACTTCGGTTAAGTCCTTAGATTGATTTGTCGGAGCAGTCCAAGTGCATCAAACTGAATATCTGAAAGAGACAATTAGTTATAGATTCCTTACCGTCAGACTGGATCCGGAGAATTTTTTTCGTCAGCAGTACCCCTGCGCATCGAAAGGTGGCGTCGGTCGGCTCCGCATTAGTCGTTGGCGTTGTGGTCGCCGGGATGACGTTGCGGTAGCTACTTAGACGCCGCCCTCGCACGCGGATGTCAGTTCTTTCTTTTTCCGCGCCAGCCAGCGCAGATCCGGAGAGAGAGCGGTACCTCCAGTCACTTTTTGACTGACTTTTTTGTGACTTTTGTCGACACCGTTTTTTGAGTCTATTGACTCCTGGTGCACACAGGGATGTCCAGTAGTCCTCGGCCCAGCTTCAAGGCTTCCGACACCTGTTGCAAGCTGATGTCGGTTACGGACCCGCTCCACGTGTGCCTGTGGTGCCTGGAGCGCGACTATGATCCCAAGTCGTGCTCCGACTGCCGGACCATGAATCCGAAGTCTTTGCGGGAGCGGTCGCGAAAGCTTCTCGAGGCCCGGCAGTCCGCTCCGTGCCGTTCGAGGACCCGGTCGCGTGGGAGGTCGAGGGACCGGTCGCGGAGTCACCACCACTCGTCATCGAAGTCTTCGCACTCCTCAGGTAAGTCGAAGCACAAGAAGAAGTCGAAGAAGCATTGTCGCTCTTCGACTTCTCGTCTTCCGTCGCGTTGAGGGATGCAGACGGTGCCCGTCCCGCGGCTCCGCGTGTGGAGTCTGTTGGGTCGACTCCGAGTTTCCCTCCCTTTCCGGGAGCCGGAGCAACCCCTGCTCAGCTTCTGAGTTTCTACGAAGCGATGCATGCCATCTTTGGGCAGCCCTACTCCGCCGGTGCGCCTTAGGGCCCCGCGGACTCAGCTGGGGGCCCTGGCCTTCGACGCCGGCAGCTCCGGCCCCGGCACCCCAGGGTCCCCTTGGATCCAGGCCTGGATCCGGATCGGCGCCGGTTGGCCTTGTAACACCTCCCCCGGCGCCCCAATTCCACCGGCACCAAGTCCGCAACCGATGCTGGTTGTGTCCCCAGCCGGCGTCGTTCCCGGCCTCCACCCTGACTTGGACACGGAGCCTGACCGACGCCGGATCCGGCGCCGAGCGGTGCTTTTGTACCTCTGTTCTACCCTGGTGCTCCCTACAGGCCAGATTGGCAACCAGAGGAGGGTGAGGAGGACTGGGAGGGGTCTGTAGACCCTTTAGCTGACCTGTTGGATGAACCGGACTGGAGAGAGGAGTTGGGGGAAGCCAGTGGTCTGGATACCTCCCCAGACCTTGGCATGCTGTCTCCTCCTACCATGGCTACGGAGGAGGGTGCTTCATACGCATTGGTGTTGCGTAGGGCGGCCGAGG
Source organism: Calotriton arnoldi (assembly GCA_963921515.1). Taxonomy (NCBI): domain Eukaryota; kingdom Metazoa; phylum Chordata; class Amphibia; order Caudata; family Salamandridae; genus Calotriton; species Calotriton arnoldi. The sequence continues at coordinate 352,598 of CAWUFW010015103.1, read as the reverse complement.
GCCTCAACCTCGAGCTACCTACGGTGACGGTCAGGACAAATTTCCTCATGGAGGTGCTTCAACCGGCAGCGGCCTCTTCAGATCCCCTGCTGCCTTTCAATGAAGCCCTTACTGACATCCTTTTGGACACCTGGTCCAGGCCCAACGCAGGGGCTCCTGTGGATAGGATGATTGCCCGACGCCACCGCCCGGCTCCGGGCGACCCCTCTTTCCTCTCCCAACACCCCACCCCTGAGAGCTTGGTGGTCCAAGCCTCTACATCCAAAGGCGCATTCCTTAACGCACCACCTGATAGGGAATCCAAAAAGCTGGACCATCTTGGGAAGAAGATGTTTTCCTCCTCCAGCTTGGGACTGCGGTCGGTGAACACCGCAAGTCTGTTGGGCCGTTACACCCACTCTGTGTGGAATACGGTCGCGCAGCTGCTGCCACAGTGCCCGGAGGAGGCCTGGGCGGTGCTCTCCCGTGCAGTCGCTGAGTGGCGAGACACAGCCAAGTTTACCATAAGATGTGGACTGGACACCGCCGACTCGCTAGGCAGGACGATTTCAAAGTCGGTAGCCCTTCGACGCTACGCCTGGCTGAGGTCGGCTGGTTTTTCCGGGGATGTCCAGGCTACCTTGCTGGACATGCCTTTTGATTGCGTCGCCTGTTCGGCGACAAAGCAGACAACACGCTAGAGCGCTTCAAGGACTCCCGGGCTATGGCCAAGTCCTTGGGCCTCTCCACCCGCCCTGCGCAGTCTGCTTTTCGCCCCTTTCGTGGCTACGGAAGGGGTGCCCTGCCACTTTCCACCCAGAGCCACAAGCCGGTGCAAGCTGTCCAGCCCCTGCGCGGCCGGGGACGTGGGACCCACTGTTATGGGTCTAGGGGCCAGCGAACGGGCCAGTCCATCAGCGCCCCTTCTGCAGCAGCCTCCAAACCCTCCTAGTCCGACCTTTCAGGGCCACCAATCGCCAGTGGGCGGCAGGATTCGCCATCACCACCCCCACTGGCGCACCATCACGTCGGACAGGTGGGTTTTGCAGATAGTCCGGAGGGGCTACTCCCGCCCATTCGAGACTACCCCTCCATCCATGCCACCTCAGTACCATCGCATGTCAGAGGATCATTTGGCCCTTCTCCAACAGGAATTTACGGCTCTCTTGGCCAAGGGAGCAATCAAGCGAGTTCCTGCCCCAGAAGTAGGCCGTGGTTGCTATTCCCACTACTTTCTGGTGCCCAAGAAGGACAAAGGCCTGCATCCTATCCTGGATCTCAGGAATGTCAACCACTTCCTCCAGAAGGGGAAGTTCAAAATGTTGACGCTAGCTCAGGTCCTGTCTGCCCTCGCCCCTGGAGACTGGATGGTAGCTTTGGACTTGCAGGACGCTTACTTTCACATCCCCGTCCTGCCGGCCCCCCGGCGTTAACTGCGGTTCACGGTAGACCAAGTGCACTTTACCGTGCTCCCCTTTGGCCTTACCAGCGCCCCTCGGGTGTTCACGAAAGTGATGGCGGTAGTCGCAGCTCATCTGCGCAGATCAGGGGTTCCAGACTTCCCCTATCTCGACGATTGGCTGTTGAAGGCGGGCCAGTCACCCCAGTCAGTCGTCTCCCACCTCCAGACTACGGCAGGCCTCCTGCACTCGCTGGGGTTCACTATAAACATGCCGAAGTCACATCTGATTCCCTCTCAGGAGCTCCTTTTCATCGAAGCGGTTCTGGACATGACGCAGTTTCGGGATTATCCTCCCGAGCAGCGAGTCCGGGATATTTGGACTATGATTCCGAATTTTCAGTCTCTATCACGGGTTTCGGTCAGAATGACCCTGAGGCTGCTGGGCCTCATGGCCTCCTGCATCCTGCTGGTAGATCATGCCAGGTGGCATATGCGGGCTCTGCAGTGGGACCTGAAGTTCCAGTGGGCACAACATCAGGGGAATCTGTCCGATTGCGTTCAGATCTCGGAGGGCACTGCACGACAATTTCAGTGGTGACTAACGAACCAGGATTGGGTCAACGGCAGATCCCTCTCCCTTCCCCAACCGGAGTTCACAGTGATCACAGATGCATCACTTCTGGGGTGGGGCGGCCACATGGGAGAGGCGGAGATCAGAGACCACTGGTCTCCGGCGGTGTCCGGGCTCCACATCAATCTTCTGGAGCTCTGGGCGATCCGTCTTGCGCTAAAAGCATTCCTTCCCTCTGTCCGGGGAAGAGTAGTGCAGGTGTTCACGGACAACACCACCGCCATGTAGTACTGCAACAAACAGGGCGGGGTGGGGTCATGGACCCTATGTCAAGAGGCTCTCTGTCTCTAGACATGACTGGAACATCAGGGCATATCTCTGGTGGTTCAACTCCTGGCAGGTTCACTGAACGCCAGAGCAGACAAACTCTGCCGCAGGTGCATGATGGATTACGAATGGCGTCTTCACTCAGAGGTGGTGCAAGGTCTCTTTCAGCAGTGGGGAGAGCCTTGGTTAGATCTATTCGCCACCGAAGCGAACGCGCAATGTCAGCAATTCTGCGCATTGGAATTTCCAAGGCAGCACTCGCTAGGCGACGCTTTTCGTTGCGAGTGCAGTTGCGGTCTTCTATACGCCTTTCCGCCTATATCACTTCTGCCCAGAGTGCTGAAGAAGATCAAGCGCGACCGGGCCCAAGTCATTCTTGTTGCTCCGGATTGGGCAGGAAGAGTCTGGTATCTCGAGCTGTTACACATGGCCATCGATCCTCCGATCAGACTGCCTCTTCGGGAGGATCTTCTGTCGCAGCATCAGGGGACGATCCTCCACCCGAACCTGTCCAGCCTCAACCTCCTTGCGCGGAGATTGAGCGGCGACAGTTGACAGCCTTCGACCTTCCTCCCGAAGTCTGGGATGTTATCTTGGCAGCCAGGCGTCCCTCAACTAAGACGGTATACACCTGCAGATGGAACAAATTTGTGACATGGTGCGCAGCAAAGGCTGTGGATCCCCTTTCTGCCCCTCTTTCTGAGGGTCTCTTGTTCCTCCTTTCTTTGGCCCAGCAGGGCTCTGCTCTGGGCACTCTTAAGGGCTATCTCTCAGCCATTTCAGCCTTTCTTAGGCTTCCTGATCAGCCTTCTCTTTTCAAGTCCCCTGTTGTAAATCGTTTTCTTAAGGGCATTACTCATCTTTTTCCTCCTGTTCCCTTCGTAATGCCTCAGTGGGACTTGAACCTGGTTCTTACTTATCTTATATGTGCTCCCTTTGAGCCGCTACATAACTGTCCTCTCAGACCTCTCACTTTAAAGACTGCCTTTCTGGTTGCATCACCTCTGCTCGCAGGGTGAGTGAACTCCAGGCTCTTTGTTCAAAACCTCCTTTTCTGGTGGTTCATCCGGACAAGGTTGTCCTTCAAACTCGACCCTCTTTTCTTCCCAAAGTGGTTACTTCTTTCCACATTGGTCAAACCATCACTTTGCCCGCCTTCTTTCCGCCTCTGCATCCTTCTAAGGAGGAAGAGAGGCTTCACTGTCTGGATCCAAAACGTGCGCTTTCATTTTATTTGGATCGCATCAAGCAATTCCGGGTGGATGACCAGCTCTTTGTTGGCTACGTGGGCGCCAAAAAAGGTCGGCCCGTGCACAAACTGACCATCTCTAGGTGGGTTGTTTTGTGCATTAAAGCTTGCTACTCTTTGGCAAAGAAGGAGCCTCCAGTGGGACTGCGCACCCATTCCACCAGGGCGATGGCAGCTACCACTGCTTTGGGACGAGCAGTCCCCCTCAATGACATCTGTCAGGCAGCTACGTGGGCATCTCTGCACACTTTCACAAAACACTACTGCCTGGACAGCCAAGTCCGGAGAGACGTCTGTCTCTGTTCTGTTCTCCAGGACATTTTGGTGTGAACTTGGTTCACAGACCCACCTCCGGGGTTGGTATTGCTGTGGTATCTATTCTAAAGGTAAGGAATCTATAACTAATTGTCTCTTTCAGATGAACAAGTTACTTACCTTCGGTAACGATATATCTGTAAGAGACATAGATTAGTTATAGATTCCTTACCGCACCACTAATCCTCCTCGTTCTGGGAACTGACTTCTAGGGTCAGGGAATCCCTTTCAGGGCCCTACTTTTGTGCACCAGTGGTCAGTGTCTTGCAAGGCTCTGCGCTTCTGGCGTGGAATGTTGTGTAAAAGAACTGACGCCAGCGCGCGAGGGCGGTGTCTAAGTAGCTACCGCAACGTCATCCCGGCCACAACGACACCAACGACGAACGCAGAGCTGACCGAGGCCACCTTTCGACGCGCAGGGGTACTGCTGACGAAAAAAATTCTCCGAATCCAGTCTGACGCCTGGGGGTAATTCTAAAGGTAAGGAGACTATAACTAATCTATGTCTGTTACAGATATATCGTTACCGACAGTAAGTAACTTGTTCAATAGTATGGGCAATAGATGGCCTCAATTGAAGTTAGAAAAGCTTCAACCTTCCTATTAAACTTACAGTTTTGCTTTTCTTATATTTGTTTGTGAATTAAATTAAATATATCATGATTTGTTTGATAAATATGTTGTTTTCTGTATTTTTTGTGTATCGTTTAGCATTTCAAATCATCGAAAATGCTTAGGTCAGGATCCTCAACTTCCACTAATGACTCAGTGGGCGTTCTTGGATTCCAATAATGATTCAGTGGGGGTCTCTGGGTTCGAGTAATGACTAAGTGGGATCCGCAGAATTTAAAAGGTTAAGAGCCTCTGCCTTAATATGCTTCTGAGGTGCTAGACTGGATCTGGACATGTTTCTCCAGCAGTTTTCCAGTGCTACACTAGTGGAGCTGTGCGGCTCCTCATTGGCTACGTACCTCCTCAGAAGTGATGGAGTGGCGTCGCATATAAGCATCACCCATGCATGCTGGTGTCAGTTCCTTTTTTTCCATGCCTTCTGATGTTTGGGACCCGACTCGATACCTGCGCTGAACCCTTCCTCATCGACACCAGTATCGATGCCGCCAGAAGGGAGGATTCGGTGCTCACCCCGGTGTCAGGCACAGAACCAACTTCAGTCTAATCTCGACCAGAGGAGCAAAGGTGTACAGATCGGTCATACTTCAATGTGTTATGATATGAGTCCAGCAGCGGACCCCCCATTAGGGCAGAGGAGCGTCCCCCCCCCCCCGCTGACGGCTCCGCAAAGGTGAAAAATAAAATGCTTATGAATTTAATTTATCATTTTTATTCGTCAATTTCTCTAGCCAGTGCCAGGTTTTGGGTGGGGCCACTGCTGCTGATTGGCAGCAGGGGAGTGGTGCTTACTCCACCAGTTTAGAGTGCGCATGTAATTTTGGCTGGCTGTCTTGCAACGGTTAGCCTGACATGCGCACTTTAAACCTCTCTAACCGGCTGTCTTAGACAGCCGAGTGTAGAGCAGGCACAGGCCCCCAGTGCCTGCGGGAGCATCGAGGCAACCCATCCTGGTGCTGCTCTCATACTTAACATTATCAGCAGCATGAGAGCAGCGTCTGGATTGGTGTGGAGAATTGCTGCAGACCAGCACAGAGCGAAAGAAGCATGAGGAATCGAGGACCAGAGTAGTCGAGCCATCGTATGCAGTGGATAATTGATAGCCCTCTGACAAGCACTGTAAGAAACTCACACTGCCTTCAGCCTCAACGCCAGAGCTCTCATTTGTGGTTCGTTATAAACACTGTTTATAACGAGCTATTGCTGACAGCTTTGGCATTGACCTTAAAGCATTGCTGGTTAGTGGTTGGTTGCCCAACCAAATATTTAGGGTACCAGCCCCCATTTTATGAGACTCCTCTAAGTCGTCTTGAACTTGTCCAACTCCCCAGATCGCAAGTATTGAGGTCTAGAGACGGTTGAGTGAGGATATGATCCTAACATTTGAAAAACTCTAAGAGTAGCCCATTGGGACATGGAGTTTTGTGTATTGAAAGCTGTGCTGGGGGTGAGCAGTCAGCACTAGTTTGGTGCTCCGTCTCCCACATGGATGAGATCCACAGCCTTCTCTGGAGATGTACAGGCTTCCCTCATGTATATGTTTTTTGATGGGTCCTACCTTTTTTCTGAAAAAGAGGATTCCTTCCTGGGCCGCCTCAAGGAAAAAGGGTCTACTGTGCGCTTTTTGGTACTCCTGACAGTTCAGACAGTTCCCTCACCAGTTTCGTTCTTTCTGAGAGTACTCCCGAACTTTGGCATATGGACACTTCCAGGGAGGCCCACCCCCCGCTGCAGTCACTTCAGACCTTTTATGGCCCGGGACGAGGATCAGGCAGACAAAGTGAAGCTCACGGGGTGCAACGCAACTCCGTGTTCCTCTCCCCTGTGGCATTAGTCTCCAAGACCTTTGCGGCTCACCACCACCCTGTGTAAGGCAGGACCCAACACTTTCTCCCAGGGTGGCAGTCCATCACATCTGACAGATGGGTCCTGCACATCATCCAGTAGGCCTATGCCCTTCCGTTTCTTTCCGATCCTCCACAGCATCCGTCCACATCACAGTGGCTCTCAGAGGAGCACCTATCAGTCTCACTGCAAGAGGTCATCAAGATTGTGCCGACCTCAGAAATAAAGACAGGTTGCTACTCCTTCTATTTCCTTGGGCCAAAGAAGGGCAGAGGCCTGTTTCCTATTTTAGATTTTCATCCTATGAATGCCTTCCCGTGTAAGGACAAATTCCTAATGCTCACACTGGCCCAAGTTTTGTCTGCCATGAATCCGGGCGACTGGATGGTAGCCCTGTGCTTGCAGAACGTTTACTTTCATATGCCCATCCTGCAGTTGCATAGATGTTACCTGCGTTTCAAGGTCGACTATGAGCATTTTCAGTATGCTGTGCTCCCCTTCGGCTTTAGCAGCGCCCTATAGGTTTTATGATCCAGTGTAACCTCCTCTGGGGCTAAGCTCATGCTATCTAAACACACCAATTAAAATGATATTACAAAACAATCTACAAGAGAATCCAATCCAGTAGAAAATTAAGGTACATACCTTTGATAACAATATTTCTGAAGAATTCATCATTACCCTTCCTCTTTTGCGAGGCATAGGATTCTACTGAGAGTACATTCGAACAATGTTTACCAGCCTATTGTGCAGTTTGCTGCTACCTTTATTGAGCAAAGACATTTCTTCAACACTGTGCAGTTGTTGGCATCTTGATGAAGTTAATGTAGTTGTTCTACTGCCATCTAGTGTATATTCAGATTTCCAAAATCCAGTTTGCCCTCATTACTACTTTCATTATTTGATGAAACTGAGGGTGAAACATGGTATCCATCACAGAAACTATTAAGATTATATGTATATTGCTATTTTTCAGGATTCAAGCTAGCCTATTTTTAAGACATGTACCTCCCTTACTCAAGTTCTTTTCCACATCCAGCGTTTATTAGAACATTCATTTCCATTGTGGACATTTATTACTTTGCAGAAAGAATTCAGACTGACCCCTCGACATTTGCAATGCTTGGTTATCTAAATGAACATCTGAAATTAAGAATTCAAGCTACAGATGCATACAAAAGGTAATTTGATTTCATCACAGTATTCAAATAAGCAGTATGTTGATCAATCGTGTTCCTATTTCTCCTCGTCTTACCCAATAAAAATGCATGCCAGTATTGAGTTACAATTACCGGGTTACAGTTGGGTGGCATGGTTGACCTTAATGGTGCATATTGCAGTATCAAAATAATATTGTGTTTTTTCCCCCTGAAATGACTTCTGGCAAGACAAAGAGCTGGCCCAAGCCTTTTACAGGGAAAAGAAAATATGGCTGTTATTCGTGTGTTGGGGTGTTTCGCCAGAATTTTGCAGGGAATGCAAACAGGTGTTTGTGACACGGTTGGGTAATCTGGGTATACCACTCCATGTGCGCTGCTCAGTTACGGTAGCCTACGCTCCCACTTGACCTCCACGGTAGTTCAGATAAAGTGTTGGGAGACTGGAAGGAATGTTACTGACCCACACGGCCAGAGGAGAACTGCTCCTCTATTGGATGATTGGAGTGACATGACCCTGGCCGTAAACTAAGTGAGGTAGTGATATGTATATTGGGGATCCCCCCGCCACCCCTCCATTGAGTGAGCCGTGGAGCACCCTCCAACAGCACATGACCCTGTGCTTAGGCGGATGAAAGGCTAATGCTGATAGAATTGAGAGAAGCCTCAGTACACGGGGCATAGAGACTGACAGCACCAAGGCTGGTCTTCACTGATTTATACTGTTCCCTGCTTTGCTCTGATAGCCTCTGCTGCAATGTGTGTCCCAGGATGCTGCTGACCTCTGCCAGCAAAAAGAGTCCTGGTTGTGCCTGGATGGCTTCTGAGCCTGAAGTCACACTGAGATTCATGCCTATTGCCTACAGGTGGTGACAGAATGGGTGTCACAGTCCTGACTTTGCAGCTTGCCAGGGCCCACCAGTGAACTGGCTGTCATACGCATAGAGAAATGTACTGGTGACATTGTGGCTTGGTTTTATGCATGGGGCCAAACTGCTATAACGAAAATAGTAAAATTACTTATAATTTCTCCATTGTAAAACATCAACACTTGGATTTTTCCATGATGCCTATTTAGTGTTTTAAAGTCCATTATTGACTTAGAACTACATTGCTACTCCCATGGTAATCTTGATTTGGGCATAAATAGGAGTTTCAATCCAAACTGGGAGTGTAATCTCTCTATTAAGAGTAAGGTTTTTATCTTGCTGAAATTTATGAAGGGAAAATATTATATAACACTTTCTGAGTATTTCACCTTGGAAAAAGTAAAACAATGCATCATTACCACGTTAATCCCTAGCCCGAGATGTGGGCTCGGAATGATGACTTGATGCCACACCTTGTGAAACCCAAACCTAAGGTATCAGTAATTCTAGGAGAAGTAAAATAGTATAGTTATAAATGTAGACCTGCAATGAGCCTTCAAATACTAATTGCATGATTGGTATAGAAAAATAGCATTACTAATTTGAAGAAATTAAAGCTCTATCTGATGGAGACGTCTAGCTGCAGATTAATTACCTTCGAATTCTCCCCAGGCGCCAGACTGGATCCAGAAACTTTTCCAGCAGTACCCCTGCCTGTCGGTAGAGGGCGTCGTGCAACTCTGTACCAATGTCGTCCACATATGCAACGTCAACGGAGTCCAGATCAGCCCGTCCCCGATGCGCTGACATCAGTTTTCTTCTTTTCTCGCTCTTACAACGTGGATCTGGAGAAGCGGTTACCTCAGGCTGTTTTTGGCCTACTTTGATGTTTTAATCGTTAAATCAGTGTGCTTTTCTGTTCAAACCTTGTGGGATTTGTGGACGGCAGATGTCATCCACGGACCCTCACTCCATTTCTATGAGGTGCTTAGGAGAGCACACTCTAAGATTGCAGTCATTTCCGCCTCTGGGTATGCCCCTTCACACATTCTAGCTTACACTGTTAGCAGTCTCCGCCCACTTCCGCCGGACCACGGAGTAGAAAACGAGCAACCGCACACCGGCTCTCTACCACCCCGATTCTGGCAGCGAGTGGGCAGGTCTGTTGGCATACTTGCCGCTGAGCAAGCGTGAGTATCCCTGCTACACTTTCGGCCTCCGCAGCAGTCTTTGCGTTGCCTTTTTTCTTGTTCCTTGCTTCCCGCGTTCTTTCATTGTAAATTGTTCACAATACGCTGTTTCTAACCCCTGCACGACTCCGTTCAGGACACTAGGTAATTCCTACTGTCCTCACTGCCGAGAGTTGTTGACGATCATTACCAACTCCAATGGGGTGAGTTCCATATCTCCTTTTCTGCTACCACGGTGGTTGTTGTTCCACCGCACTTGTTTTTCGAGCCAATTATTAATTAGCTCATTTTAACTCGCGTGCTTGTCACATTGTTTTTTAATATTTCATCACGATGGGTTTATACCATGCCATATTTCGAGGGGACACTCCATGTTGTTCATGGTTTTTGTTGGACTACATCAATGATTTATATGTCTAATGCATAATATTTTGCTTTTATAGGTCAGTCATCCAATTTCAGGTACTGCACTGTAGGTTTTAGGTTTGGTTAATTAGGGTCACATTACCAGACAACCAACCACGGTGTAGATAGCTTTTTAGATCTTTGGTCCTGACGAATTGCCACTAGATCTGAGGACTATTCAGGCAAGAAACATGTTGACCACTTGATGTTGCGCCATCCCCGAAACATTATTTCAGTAGTGCGCCACCCTGTTTTTAATCGGGTTGGAAGTCACGCTGATTAAAATAATTCTCTGGAAAACTTCCATACCCCGTTTTAATACTCACTTTGAGCACTCACTTACCACATCCATCTACACACATAGGCCCCCTACCCCCACGGCACCCAATGGCACTTTGGAATAAAAGATCTCCGGCAAAGAGCTCCTCATAGGGAGCCTGTCAAGTATTGCAGCGCCGACCTGACGAGGAGCACGCCCTATGATGAAGCATGACACCCTGCCGGGTATGTGAGGGCCCTAATTCCAGTAGGAGGAATTCCTCATTCCTCCTATAACTTTTGGGACTGAAGGTGATCCAGCGCTAACAATAAAAATAATTTCTCCTATTATGCTTTGGTCATCCAGGTGCAATTATTTCTCTAACACACACACTATATCCATATGACGGTGGGGCCCATAACACCGCATATACATTCACTTACTCATTTGTTCCTGGATTTCCTCCGTCAATGTACCTAGGAGAAAAACGATTTGCTGGAAGGAGACGGGATACCTCTTTTATAATGATATAGTATTCTCATTTGCTTATAAGGTATTCCGCTCATTGGTCGATGGACCAACTAGTAGGAATCAGTTGATGGTGATTAAGACCAGCTCAATCACAATGAACTCTTTTACCATTTCATTATTAATCATTATGCTAAAGAAAATCACTGAGTCATTTGTTTAAAGAATAATAAAGTTTATATAAAGCTTTGAATGTATGAAATTTAGATTAAGTTTATTATTCAGATCATTGCATTTATCATCATTATAAGAATGGTTTGAAATTGCATGGCACTTTTATTAGACGGAAAAACGAGGTTATCATACTAAGAACACTATAGATCAACCTATCTATCTCTCTGGGGAAATCCTAATAATTCTAATAAAATCTATCAATAAAAGTTCTCCTAAAGCAGCATCTTTATACTCAACTGGAAAAGGAAAATAACAGCAGCAGCATCAGCTCGTCAGCATCAGCAACCGCAAACTCTCCCATCTACAGCATCTAACTTCTTCAGCATCTCCCGCAGCATCCCGCAGCATTCTCTACCCCTCCCACCAAGAGTAGGTCTTCTTATACCCTAATTCTAGCTTACAGCATAAAATGTTTCTTCTTACATGGCGCGATTCATTCTCATTGGTCAAAAACTCAGGTCCATATACATTTTAATCAAACTTCCTGGTCTTAACCAGTTCCGTGTGGAATGTCCATGCAAGCATCGTTTCCCACAGTTCATGCACTTGCTCATCCGTTTCGATCAGTCCAAATTGTATCTTTTTCTGCTACATTTTATATAACACAGTTCCGTCTATTGATTCAACCAGGCTTCTCACGCTTCTTGCTGATCATCTTGGCACACATCTGCTCAGAAGGGTCACAGCAGCCTTGAACATACTTTCATCTTAGCCTCTCGGCATCAGCACGTGATCATCCCTTTTCCACAGCCTCTCTCCTCTATCACATGGTCTCATCCGCTCATGCGCACTCTAGTAACTCGCGGCCATTTTATATTGCTGCTCGGCAGGCCTAAGCGCACTATTTTCAAAGATAAACAAAATGGTATTAAAACAAAGAAATATAAACCCTTTCGTTTCCCACCCGTCTTTCTACGTACCCCAATTAGGTATTACCTAGCAGAAGCAACATATAAAGCTGTCTCTTACTTACCATCGCTTTATTTTGCAACCACACGTTTTATTTAAAAGCACAAAATCATGCATTTATTATTAAATTAGTACGCAAATATTATGTTATGTTAGAAACGTAAACAATTATAAGTCAAATTAATTTGCACACTGAATTGCGTGTTACCATTAACCCTTTACATACATTGTTGGTTATTTACTTAAACGAACATGTTTATTAATATTGTACGAAAATATTAGGAGGTTAAAATTTTTACATTTACCCTGCTCCATCAAAGGCCAGCCAGTCCTGTTGTCCACTCCCTTTTCTAGTGTTAGGAACTGCATACCTTCTTGTATTGAACATTATAGGGGCATGCATGCTGGACCTCAAAAAACACCCCCAGTCCTTTTTTTTTTTTTTTTGAGTTATTGCATGCACGGGTGAACCCCGTGGGACTTCTCTTTTAAGCTGGGAACGCAAATTGCTCTTCCCAGGCTACCTTTATACCCCGGGAACTTCTCCGGACCTATTCTCTCCCCCAGTACCTAATGATTCTCTCCCCTTCCGGATAAGTATTTTCACACCGGAGCCATGGAGGAAAATCAGGGACTTAATTTTGGGGATGAGATGGTGGCAGAAATTCGCAGAACCCCTTCATTGCTAGGGGCAGACAGCGGCACAGCTTCTGGTAATCAGTCAGAAGACAGGCAGTCTCTTACATCAATGAAACGCGAATGGATTAAGATCACATTACATAGAGCAATCATGACGTAATACTTACGAGCCAACATAGCTCCAAATGGCTTGATAGTAAGTAACTTCCTGCATCTGTACCTGGAAGACGCTACTTTCAAAAAAGAGTGGTCCCTAGTAGCATGGAAGTGCACTAGGGACTGCCTGATACTCATAATCAATACAGCCAAGAGAATCGCAGATGGCCTGCTAGTGAGAATCCAGATAGCAGGAAGTGCACTCAAAACAACCATCCAGATCACTGCCTTTAAAACTAAACTAGCAGAGATTAACAATGAGATTGCGGAGAACAAGGACTACCTAATGAAGCAAAAAATAACCAAATTGCAAAAGGACATTCGCAAATTCGACAAGGAAAAGGTTTACCCGTATCTTAATTATGATTTCACTCCCACTGGAATGAACAACTCATCAGATGAAGGCAATAACACAATTAGGAAAGGTTCGTCCTCTAATAGTGATTCCAGCACAGAGAGCTGGGGGAGTAATGGCTCCAGACGAGGCCCACGTTCTGGGTACCCAAGATTCCAAATACCTCCTTTTCAGGGACCTTCCTTTTGGCAGTATCCTATGTTTCCACAAGGTCCACCTCAATTCTTTCCTCAGGGCAATAACCCACCTTTTTTAGACAGAGGTTGGGGCAGAGGAAGAGGTAAAAGGAGAGGGAATCACAAAAGAGTACAATGGCAAGAACCTCCACAATACTCAGTGGAGACCCGGAGACAGTCCAAGAAGAGAAATTGATTGTCAACCTCTCCCCTAGAGTACTCACTAAGACAGAAAATTGACAAGTTCCGTGATAATTGTGAACTTCAAAACTTTTTTCGAAAAGTACGCCTCAAAGCGTTCTTTTAGGACAAACCTACACCTTTAACTAATGACACTGGCTTGCATAATCCTTCAACTTTTACCCCTAACAGCAGTATGGTACCCAATGAGATCTTTACATTTGAACAAGCCGTGTTAAAAGACGTTTCAGGAGGTATGACCTCTACCCATTTCCACAACCTGTCCTCACTGGAACTCGCGGCTGTAAGTTCTCTAGCGAATGATCCTAACATCACCATAAAGCAAGCTGACAAAGGAGGGGCCACAGTGATCCTGTCCACTGTGGACTATGACATGGAATGCAACCGACAATTGGAAAACCACCAATACTATACCCCATTGCCATCAATCCCACGGCACGTCTCACCACGACCATCACAGCAATGGTCTTTGCAGCCGAAAACCATGGTTGGATAAGCAAGAAAGAAGCAGATTTACTCATCAAAAAAGATCCGAAAGTGCCTTACTTTTACATTCTACCCAAAATTCATAAGGGCACCATTCCACCACCGGGTAGACCAATTGTTTCAGGAATGGACTCACTCCTTGAACCCTTATCCAAGTTTTGCAACCACTTTTTACAACCCTTGGTAAGAAAGACACCCTCATTCTTACAGGATACAGGTGATGTCTTACGCCTGATTGACGAGGTCCAACACACAAATGAGAAGTTTATTGGTCACATTGGATATAGAGGCCCTCTACATGAAAATTCCTTAAAGAGCCACTCTGAATGTGATAGAAGATGCACTCAGTAACGATATTTGGGACCCCCCCACCCCGATCCCTTTCGTTCTCGAATGTGCCACCCTTGCTCTGACAGAGAATTTCTTTGAATTAAAAAATCAGTTATACCACCAAACCCAGGGCACTTTCATGGGTAGTACATTTGCTCCCAGTGTAGCATGTCTGTATATGGCGGCGTTTGAAAAAAGACTGATCTTTGATATCGCCAACCCTTACAAAACCAACTTACTACTCTGGAGGAGATATATAGATGATATTCTGATCCTCTGGAAGGGATAACAAGCCAGTTGTGAAGATTTTTATACATGGATTAACACCTTTTATCCTGATCTTTTCTTTACCAGCACCATATCTCACACGAACATCCCGTTCCTAGATCTCATGATTAGGCTCACAGACGGACAACTCAGTACTACCGTCTACAAAAAACCAACTGACTGCAATAGCCTCCTCCTTTACAGTAGTCATCATCCCAAAGCATTGAAAGACAATCTTCCCTTTGGCTAATTCCTTAGATTGCGACGGAATTGTAGCTCTGTAGAGGACTACAAAACAGAGGCAGAGCGACACTCAAACGATTTAGGCAGTCGAGAATACCCTAAAAGGAGTATTTCACTCTTGAATAAACGAGCTAGGAACAACAATCGGGAAGCACTATTAGAAGTACGACCAAAACAAACTACAGACATTCTTACCTGTGTAACGACCTATACCCCAGATTCTAACAGAATTCGCAAGATCATCAGAAAACACTGGGGCATTTTACAAACTGGCACATTGGATCTGCAACCCCCGAGATTTGCATTCAAACGCACTAAGAACCTCAAAGACATGCTAGTCCATACCAGACCTCGGCTAACTACCACAAACCCACAAAGACCACTATGGGGCCTCCCCCCAGTTAAAGGACACTATCCTTGTGGGTCATGCACAGTTTGCTCACTGATGGAGGTCACAAAAGAGATTGAATTCTCCAACTCATTTAAATGGGAATTGAGGATCCACACAAATTGTAACACCAGCAACTGTATCTATACTATCACATGACCGTGTAACTTACGCTACATAGGGATGACCACAAAGTTGGTCAAAGCCCGCAACATGGAACATTGTAGCAACATTCGTTGCCATAAACTGAACACCAGGATGTGCACACATTTCGACCAGCAAAAACACACACCAGACACTTTACGTTGGACAGTAATTGAGGCACACCCCAAAATGAGCAAAAGAGTCTTCTTCCAGAAAGAACAAAGGTGGATTTACCGTCTTTCAACAGACAAATTGGGATTGAAGGAGGAAATCCCTTGGAGTGAGCTCAATAGATAATATATTATCTTATTAAACACCACCTAGGATCATGATCACTGCATGACCCATTGCTCTTGAGCTGGTTTACCATAAGGATCCACATTTGTTACACACACTATTAGTGGTCCATGTTATCCTTCATACCGGTATGTTATCAACGACCATTGTAGATCCCCATACCACACCATCATCTCATGGTTCATTTATTATGATAAGTAGTCTTTATATGCCATCCCCTATTTTCCCCTTCCAAACACCAATGTGTGATTCTTGTCGCATGCATGGGAATACTTTTGATACCATCGAATCCCAATTAGCGGTGGGCCATTGATACATGCCCTCTACTACTTCCATCACATATTTCCACTATCTGCCTGATTGCATTTTGCTATTGACACATTTCGAATCCGGAGCACAGAAATATAACCATATAGCGTTCCTCTATCGCTCTGATTATTTACTCACAGAGATTTACAACAGTTCTGACCTAAAACACGCTCTAAGTTGGCGGCCATTTCCGCCTCCGGGTGTGCCCCTTCACACATTCTAGCTTACACTGATAGCAGTCTCCGCCCACTTCCGCCGGACCACGGAGTAGAAAACGAGCAACTGCACACCGGCTCTCTACCACCCTGATTCCGGCAGCGAGTGGGTAGGTCTGTTGGCGTACTTACTGCTGAGCAAGCGTGAGTATCCCTGCTACACTTTCGGCCTCTGCTGCTGTCTCCGCGTTGCCTTTTTTCTTGTTCCTTGCTTCCCGCGTTCTTTCATTGTAAATTTTTTCACAATACGCTGTTTTTTCCCCTGCACAACTCCGTTCAGGACACTAGGTAATTCCCACTGTCCTCACTGCAGAGAGTTGTTGACAATCATTACCAACCCCAATGGGGTAAGTTCCATATCTCCTTTTCTGCTACCACAGTGGTGGTTGTTCCACCGCACTTGTTTTTCGAGCCATTTATTAATTAGCTCGTTTTAACTCGCGTGCTTGTCACATTGTTTTTTAATATTTCATCACAATGGGTTTATAGCATGCCATATTTCGAGGGGACACTTCATGTTGTTCATGGTTTTTGTTGGACTGCATCAATGATTTATATGTCTAATGCATAATATTTTGCTTTTATAGGTCGGTCATCCAATTTCAGGTATCGCACTGTAGGTTTTAGGTTTGGTTAATCAGGGTCACATTACCAGACAACCAACCACGGATCTAGATAGCTTTTTAGAACTTTGGTCCTGACGAATTGCCACTAGATCTGAGGACTATTCAGGCAAGAAACATGTTGACCACTTGTGTAGTGCGCCACCCTGTTTTTAATTGGGTTGGAAGTCACGCTGATTAAAATAATTCTCTGGAGAACTTCCATACCCCGTTTTAATACTCGCTTTGAGCACTCACTTACCACATCCATCTACACACCTAGGCCCCTCACACCTAACAGCACTTTGGAATTAAAGATCTCCGGCAGAGCCTCTCATAGGGAGCCCATCAGGTATTGCAGCGCTGACCTGAGCACGCCCTATGATGAAGCATGACACCCTGCCGGGTGAGTGAGGGCCCTAATTCCAATAGGAGGAATTCCTCATTCCTCCTACAACTTTTGGGACTGAAGACCACCCAGTCCTGTTGTCCTCTCCCTCTTCTAGTGTTAGGAACTGCATACCTTCTTGTATTGTGCTTAGGAGAGCACCATGAGTCCGAGTAGTGCGACTCCTGTCATTCACTACGACCAAAGGCGCTGCGGGGACGTTGGATGACGCTCCTATTGGCGGGGCTCCCGCAGTCTCTGCACGGTCCGTTTGCATGCCCAGTCCAGGAGCCGTTCCCGTGGACGTCACTCTCCATCGTCCCATGGTAAGTCTTGACGCAGGCAGTCGAAGTTGCAGCATCCTCAGTCTTCACCGCGCAGAGATCCCAACTTTCACGCCTCCTCCCAGTTGCCGGTTGAGGACTCTGTGCACGTGTTCGCCCCGCGCCTCCCTGTCTACCTTGGAGCCGGGGCGACTGGCCCAGATGTGAGCATTTATTGCACTCTGCATGCCATCTTTGGGTCTTCACCTTCCCCTGGAGCGCCTTCGGGCCCCAAGGAGGTGAGAGGTACCTTGACTGTGTCCACGCCGGCGGGTTTGCTCTCGGCTTTAGTTAGGCCCTGTGGTTCGATGGTCGATTCTGTCTTGGTGCCGGTGCATAGCCTTTTGGGGTTCCCACCTTCAGCGCTTGTATTCGATTAGCCACCGCCGCTGATCAACACCATGACATTTTCCCTTTTCCGACTCGGCACCGTTCGACGTCGAGTGTGGAGCAAATGGTTCCGCCTATCTCAGACACCCTTCTTCCCATTCCTGTGGCGCCCTGTAATGTTTTTCCTTTGGAGTACACTCTTTAGGAGGTGATGGGGACGAGTCGAAGATTCTGCACCCCATATCTGAATCTGCTCAGCCTTCGTGGAGGATAGCTGCCTAACTGAACTGGGTGAAGCTACTGGATTAAGAGTCTTCCCCAGCCTCTGGCCTTCTTTCTCCTACTGGTCTTGCTACAGAGGTCTGCTCCTCTTTAGCTGATAAGCTAAGGCGAGTTGCTCTGATTTTGGATTTAACTCTTCCTTCTGTAGGAAAATCTACTGGTCCCCTAATTGGCGTTCTACAACAGGGCCAAACAAGGGTGGAGCTATAGTGACGCCCTATATAACATTTTGTTGGGAGCTGGGCTACACCTGATACAGGGCCCCAGTGGATTGATCTGTATCTGACAGACACCGTCCGGCCCCTGGTGATCCGGCATGTCGCCTCCGGCACCCTACTGCTCATAGTTTAGTGGTCCAGGCTGCTTTGCCCTTGTATGATGTTGACTCTCTTCCTCGTGTTCCGTCAAACAGAGATTCCAGGAGACAGGACTCTTGTGGCAGGCATATCTTCTCCTCCACAAGTTCTGCTTTAATTTCCATTAATACATCTTGAGTTCTTCGATGCTTACCCCATACATAGTGGGATTCCTTGACACGACTGTTGTTATCGCTTCCGGACGACACCTGAAACAAGCTTACCCAGTTGACCCACGATGGGCAACAGGTGGCTAAATTAATGATTAGATGTGGTATGGATACCACTGATTCGGTAGGTCGGGTCATGGCTTCTTCATTGGCTATGTCGTCGTTCCTGGCTACGCAACTCTGCTTTTTCGGAAGTTGTTCAGACCACTTTCCTCGACATGCCTTTTGATGCCACTCACCTTTTCGGTGCTCATGCAGACTCTGCTTTGCAGCATTTTCGCGACATTCGGAGTGGAACAGAAACTTAGCTCTGCTCTTGCTCCTATCTGTCTCCCTAAATCCACCCATTTCAGTTAGTATGGGGGATTAGTCCTTCAATTCTTCTTGATATAGCATTCCGTGGCGGTGTCCATGGTTATCTGTCCCACCTACTGGTGACACCTGGTGTGGTATTCCTGATTCTTGCAGGTATTATTCTTATCCTTATTACACTGTCGATGACCGGTTCCGCACTACTTATCAGAGCCTCTTGTGGTCAAGGTCTGACTCGCAACTTAACTGCTGGAACTTTTTACCCCTGCACTTCACGTTTATAAATAACGTTTAGTACCTCTTATAGGGACTTTTCACTTTTCTCCTCCTGGGGGAGTTTCTATATAGCTTGTTTAATGAGATCCCTTTCTCCTGCATTTCTCGTTTCTCCTTGATCTATACAGGTAGCACCCTTTCTGCTACCCTTGTGAAATTCTGTTTCACCAAAGCCTTTCAATTTCAACTGTAGCAGTGGGAGGTGCCACAGTCTCTACTCTGTTGTCCACATTACTGGCCTGTCAATTATTTTCCACTAGGACTTTTTCTTTTCTGTGTGTCCTTCATTTCTTTAGCGAGCTTCTCACTCTTCTTCATCAGGGTGCACTTTTAATGGACTACTACTCAGGTGCACATATTTCATTCACTTCTTGTGATTTTCACAAAGGTGTTTTTTCAACAAAAAAGTGTTTTCTTCCTCCGCCCTGCTGATCTTCTCGTTTGTGGTTTCCTCCACATTCTTTATCTTTTTGATAGTACTTAAGTGCCAACCTTTTTCTACCACCTGTCTCAATGTCCTTGCTATGACTTTTCCTGTCAGGACATCTGTCATACTTATTGCCTACGGGTAAGTCTTTTTCACTTATTGCCACGAACACATCCTTTTTCGGAGTTCATACACACGTGTGGCATCAAGCGCCTGCATTTTTATTCTTGCAAAGAGATTATGTGATCTCTTTTTGTGTGATAATGGCTTTTCCACCTTTTGGTGGATTCCTGGCTACTTGAAAATGTTCCTAGAACAATATGGTTTCGTCCTCTTGGACTTAGTTTCCTTGTTGGTTTGCTTGTCCCCTTCGGTAACTCTCTCTATGGACGACTCTTTTTATTTTGTTCTGTACTGTGTCCTAATATCATACCCTCAGGGGTTAGTCATTACGCCTAAGCGTAATCTTTTATTGCTGGAGTTCCTTCTTCATAAAGAATATCCCCTCTATTGTGTATTTCTCTCCTTTAACCCAATTCTGGGTTTTCTTCACTCATGTACCTTGGTATAATCAGGGCTGTAGGAGTGTTGCCCTTATACTTTCTGTAGTTTGGATGTTCTCAACCCCCTGTAGGATATTATTTACTCTAATCAACAACTGTTGTTCTTTGGCTTGCATCTCTTCTGTTGCTTAGCTTTCATTGTTTGGTTCAATTTTTGAACTGTTCCCCTTGTGGGGATTTAGTCCCTATGAGACTATATGTTTTTACTTTAGAACAAAGCACGCAGAGAGGGTTGAGGCAAGAGCCCGCACCTGTTACTTCAAATGGCTAGCACATTCTACAAAACACATGCTGAGACGATTGTTGCTGGCCACCCTGCCGCTTAATGATGATGTTAACTTTATCATCATCGATTTGAGATTATCATTGTGAAACTTGATCCTATGAGTCTTTTCATTATTATTGGATTTTGGATATAATACATCTATACTATTTAGAGCCCTGAAGAAGTCTCTCTTGAGACGAAACGCGTTGGCTAAATGGCTCAATGAAATGTGTGAATATTGGATTTTAATGACTGAACCTATTTATCAATAAAGAAAATATTTTTGATTACAAAGAAAAATCTGGACCTGGCAATTTCTTCAAGTCATCATGGACAATTGATATCATTTGAACTTTAAACAATACTTAAATTTGATGTGGGCTGATTCCACTTTCTTTGTGCTTATATGTTTTTACTTTAGTCTGATTTTCAGTCGGCTTCTTCTCTGTCTGATATGCCTTACTTACCATTGGATGATGAGGCTCGATACCTTTCTCTAGGCCTCCGTGGGTTAGCTTCTCTTACCTTGGTCTGCTTCTGAGCCTAGTTATAGTCTAGTCTCTCTCTCTCTCTCTCTCTCTCTCTCTCTGTCTCTCTGTCTCTCTCTCTCTCTCTCTCTCCCCCTCTCTCTCTCCCCCTCTCTCTCTCCCCCTCTCCCTCTCTCTCTCTTCCCCTCTCTCTCTCTCTCTCTCTCTCTCTCTCTTTCGCTCTCTCTCCCTCCCTCCCTCCCCCCCTCCTCCCCCTTTTTATGGTTAGTACTATGTTGATTACTCAGCCCATGCTACTTGTGTTACCCAGCGAGGTGATAGCTTCTTCCATCATCGATATATTCACATGCATGGAGGTTATTGTCTATGTATATACATCTGTATAACAGTGCATATATGTTGTGTATATATTTATATAAATGTTATGCTTTTTTTTCGTAAGCAGGGCCTACGTAAAGCTTACGTGGATGTACCCTTCATTCTTATCTTGCAGTCTCGTCTTCACTCAGTCGCTATGTATGCACTAGCTCTTCTTTCCACCCCTATGGGTTCTAAGCATTGCATTATCCCATCAGTGTTGTTCAGTCTCTGGGACTTTTTAAATAACACAAGCATTGTTCTGGTCTTCGCTATTTTTTCGGTGGTTGCATTAATCCATGCTCCTCCACCGTGGATCTATTCTAAGGTTCCTTTCTCAGTGTCTTCCACGACAGGTTTGCCTCTAATGCATTCACTATTGTCTCTGGCCCTCCAAGCCCCAACTACCCATGGGTTCAGTTCTTGGGCCCATTTTGTCCGTGTTTTGCAGAGCAAGTCAAGGCTCTATAGCTGAGTGGCATTGGCTGTTGCCTTTGGGTTCCCAAGTCACGGCCAACCATGGGTCAGATCCCACCTTGGGTGCGACCTAGTATTGTATTTATATTAAATATTGTTTAGGGACATATTTCTGTTCCTCTGCCATGAGTACCTCTAATCCCATGCTTTTCACCGTCTTTAAGACTTTGCTTGCCTGTGGTTCTTGCCACAGTTCTTAGGGTGAAGAAGTGTATGCTCTTGCTCACCTACCTTCCTTAGAGTGTCTGGTCTCATCTGTCTTATTATATCTGTCTTCTTATAGACCGGCTAGTTCTATTCAGGGACTTTTAGTACGATCAGTTCGCAGACCCTACTCCGGGGATGGTATTGCTTGGGTATCTATACTAAGGTAAGGAATCTGCGGCTAGATGTCTCTATCAGTTGAACAAGTTACTTACCTTTGGAAACACCTTAGCTGGTAGAAACATAGTATAGCCGCAGATTTCTTACCGACCCACCCGTTCTGTGAACTGTTTCCATCTTACCTAAAAGATCCCTTTCTTGGTATTCGCATACTGTGCCTTTCGACTTCATAATTGTTAATTCAAAGAGATATTTATCTTTTATGGCACACAGTTTCCACAGCCAGTTTATATGATGGCTCCATGTTTTTGGCACGTTAATTAGTCACAGGAGAAACTGACGTCAGCTCGTCAGGGAGGGGCCTTTATGGACTCCGGTGACATCGAATACGTGGTCGACGTCAGTACAGAGTTGCACAACGCCCTCTACCGACTCGCAGAGGTACTGCTGGAAACGTTTCCGGATCCAGTCTAGTGCCTGGGAAGAATTCTAAGGTAAGGAATCTGCTGCTAGACTATGTCTCTACAAGATCAGGCATTACCGAAGGTAAGTCACTTGTTCATTATTATGTTATGGAAAATTATGCTTAGTTGATAATGCAGCGCTGCAGACACAACAAAATGTTCTTTTAAAAAGTTGTTGCAGCTGACTACCTCTGTGTCTCCCCACCACTGGTGGTTGAGCTTAAAGTTTAGTGGCATTGCTGTTTTACTTCTTCTGAAATCTGTCAGATACTTTTCAGAGGTTTCTGGATTTTTTCCGTGGAGTTAAATACCTGGTTTTCCTCACAATAAAGAGCCACTCAAGTGTTGTGCATAACAAAGTAAACTGTCTCATCTTACTAGTCACACATAAGCAATCAAAAAACTTGGCACCTATGACTTCTTATTATACCACTCACTGATCAGACTGTCTGTGTCCGCAGTACTTAGGGACACTGTTGCATGCTCGCAACCCACTAGGATGTCAGCAGAGGGCATCACCTCCATACTCCATTGTTGATGGCACAACAATGCTCAATATTGTCTCTTTCCTTCCTGAAGGATGTTAGTATGGGCTTGACAATGGTGCTTTACATATTTGGTAGGCAACTTGGTTACTTGTATTGGCAACAGTGTTTTTTTATTCTAAAGGGAATCTAAATTCTTGCATTACAGTGATGTACTGTACTGGATATTTATGGATAGTGCTAAGTCTGATGCATACTTATAACTGCAGATTCCTTACCTTGTAAATATTACCCAATGCATCAGACTGGTTTGGGAAACTCAAAAACAGTACTCCTGCATGCACCGGTAGTTGCCTCTTGTGGATCTGCACTAACGATGGTCCTCCCCAGACGAGCGGGCTGCATGTAAGAGTGACCAAGGCACGCTCACGTCCGTTACTTTCGAAGGTTTGTCAGTGCTCTCAAACGCAGATACCATTTGTAAAATTGGCATTACCAGTGTGCAGAGTTCTAGTTTGAGACCTTTTTAGATGGAAAATAGTCCATTCCATAGAATGGGGAGTTGGGAGTATCAGTGAGGAATGTTTAGTTAGAGTATCCACCAAAAAGAGTATTACCGCAGGTAAGTGTCTTCTTCTTCTGATGAATACTTCTAACCGCAGATTTCTCAACTTGTGAATAGAAACCAAAGCAGTACCATTGCAGGTGTTGTGTCTATGGAATGGCTCAGAACTAATAGTCCTACAAAACCACATGGCCAAAATGCCGATCTCAATGGACGTCAATAGTGAACATGTGCACTGATGCCCATTTAGCAGCCTGACAGATATCCAGGACAGGCACACTGTGTACCAGAGCAGTAGTAGCAGCCTTGGCTTGAGTGGAATGAGCCCTCAATCCATTAGGTGGCTGCTTCTTAGCTAGCACACAGAAGATATTCATGCAGAAGACTAGCCACCTAGAAGTTGTTCTTTTCCGCACTGCCTTGCCCTTTGCTTCCAGGAAGCCCACAAAGAGTTGATCGTCCACTCAGTGGTCTTTGGTATGATCAGTGTAGATACTTGGGCTCTCTTGGGGTCCAAACGATGTAGTCTCTTCTCCTCTTTCAAGGGGTGAGGCATGGCACAGAAAATCGAAAGAGTGACAGTCTGCCCGATCTGGAAAGGTATTTACTTTGGCAGAAATGCAGCATGAGTTTTCGCCATCAGTTTGATGAGAAAGAATGTTGTATAAGGCGGCATACGGAGCGTGCCTGCAGCTCACTCACATGACGAGCTGATGTTATCATGACTAGAAAAGACGTCTTCAGGGTAGCAGACAACTGTGCATTGGTTCAAATGGAGTGCACATCAGAAAAGTGAGAACCAAATTCCCAGTCCATTGTGGCATCACAATAAGCTTCAGCAGAAATATAGGTTGTAAACCTATGTGAAATTTCATCTGGTGATTTAAACAAGAAAGGCTGATTCAGAAACCTCAAAAAAGCAGAAAGAGCTGACAAATAGCCCTTAATGGTGCTCAACGCAAGTCCTTGCTGGGCCAATGACAAAATAAACAACTCTTACGACCTCTTCAGAGACCATCTGTCTAGTGATGCTGGATTTGTTCAGAATGACTTGTGACCTCGGGCTACTCCTCAAGGGCGAGCATGATCCTGTGCTGTACTTTTTCAGAATAGCTTATGTTCTCACTGGGCAACTACCCAAGGGTGAGCATGAGCTTGCCTCTGGTGGCTATTATCCTGGCCTTTCCCAATGCCGTGTCTCCATAGGCTCTGGCACCTAAGAAGAATTCAGAGCCCAGCAAGGTGCTCTGTCCCTTTGAGAGCCTCCTTCGGCCCGATGCAGATGCTGCCTTCGGAGCAGACTAGGGCACTACTCATAGTCTTTGCAGTCGGTGAAGATTATCTGAGTGCTGAAGTAAAAGTAAAGAAATGTTTTGATGTACCCTTGGTGAAACTCTTTGCGGAACACCTTCCTAAGGCTCAGAAATTAGCCCAAAGTAAAGAATTATTTGACTCTGACGCTCTTGTAGCGCCTGAAAAGTAATGTGGCCATACCGAAGATGATGACTCGGAGAACCTCCTTCTCCACTATACCACTGATTCTGACTTGTTTGGTTTACAAAATACAAGTGACATTTATACTTAACCTGCAGGGGACATCACTTACCCTCTGGTACACTTTCACAGAAAGTCTCTTCAGTTACTGTTGTAGGAAAATCAGCAGAATTAAAAAAAATTACCTTTACATCTGTAGAGACAAAATCTAAAATTGTGATAGAGGTCTTGCTATCCTTTCTGAACCTGTCACGCCTGCATGCGAAAACCATTATTGGGCCCAGCAGCCCACTGGCACAGAGTCAGATATCATAGGCATAGTTTGGGTGACCCACAATACCTGTCCTCTCAGCCTTACCTTTAAAGTCTAGTAGTCCAAGCTTCTGCCACAAAACTGAGCTCAAACGACTTACCCACAGCACCTCCAGGTAGAGTTAAAAAAAAAAAAAAAAAGGCCGTAAGGTCTGTGCCTTTGGCTGTCACTCTCATTGACCGGAGCGCTTTTGGAATTGACAAAACCTTCTGTCAGTAACTTATCAGATCTCATGAAAAAGATATTTACCAAATTGGTCAAGGATGGTTTGAATGCCTCTTCTTTTAAGAGGAGTGCAGTCTCATGTGCGGTCTGGAATCTGCACACAGTGTGGCTCGATCCAAGAGCACGGTTATCACTTGTCGCCAACATGCTTGGGTGCATGTCACTGCCAATCCTCATGAGCATTTCTTTCGATGGCAAGGGAGCGGTTTAGAGAAGTAGTGGACTCCTCCCTCCAACAGTAGAGCTATGACTTGCTTGATGCCTGATGGGCCTAGCCTCCTTAGAGGGACAGTACCACCAATAGTACAGGAAATTCTGAGGTTATTCCAGGGCAGTTCAGTGCCGGCAGAGACAGCCTTCTCTGCCGATCCACAGGTCCCAACAAATGCACTGCTTCTTTCTCGGGAGAGGTGGAGCGTGGGGTCTAAAGCAGCAGATCTAATCGCCCCATCATCTGTTGTCTCCTAGCTTCTCCGACTTGTCCCTCTACCCCCCAAACCATTAACTTCCTGCACAAGGAGGGTATTACACTTACACACCAATTGGGAAATGATCACAATAGATCACCAGGTCATTCAGCTAATGTGCAAGGGCTATGATCATCCATTCCTGTCCCCTTCTTTTGAACTACCTTCATTCCACCCTGACATGCTCTCCAGCCTGTGTCTTTATTTTGAAGGTCTAATTTATTATCCTTCTAAACAAAGGTGCCATATAGGTGGTGCATCTGGAAGAAAGGGGCATAGGATTTTACTCCCTTTATTTCTTGGTCCCCAAGAAGCAAGGTCTATGACCAATTCTGCATTTCCACCTTCTGAATCGTTAATTCTGCAAGACAAGTTCAAGATGCTGTCCCCTGGCCAAGATTTGCTGATCCTGAATGCAGGGGATTGGTCAACATCTCTGGATGTCCAGAGCACCTGTTTTCACCTTCCAATTCTCCTCTCCCACACACTTTACCTAAGGTTCACCCTAGAGTCCCAGCACTATAAATTCAGGGTCTTGCCGTATGAACTGACAACTGCACCACACACCTTACATGTGATTTGCTTCATGACATACAGAAGAAAACACTGGTGTCGGGGGCTACACAACACTGGCTGCTCTTTGACAGTCAAACAATCAGTTGTGACCAGTGCCCCAATGTACTCCATAATAAGATTTCATTCTGTTAATAACAGCTATTTATTTTATTCTTGCAGCCTAATTTAGACTTTGGCAGATGTTCCATCTGCCCTATTTAGGGTGCATAGGTATCTCTGCAATCTAAATTGAGTGGACGGATTGTCTGCTGCTTTTTTAGAGATTTCCTGCATGCATCTAACCAAGCTCTAAATAAGGCGAATGAGGGTCATTCATTGGTACCTGAGAAAACAGTGGCTTCAGCATCAATGGAACCTGTAGGCGGAGGTGCAGATTTAAAATCAGTTCTGCACTAACTGATGGATCCGTCCAACCTTGTGGTGTGTTGTCCCTTTTGCCCTCCAGACGTGTAGGCGAACATAAGCACAGACACCTTTTAGCTAGGCTCGGGTTCATGTCGGAGTGACATAGCGTACGGCCTTTGTTCTGGGTCTGGTCAGCATCTAAACATGAACGTTCTGGTGTTGCAGGCCCTCAGCCTTGCCATGAAATAATTTTTTCCTCACTTTTCAGGGAGCACCATCCAGATTCTGGTGGACGACACCACCATGACCCCAAACCCATGGTGGTTTGGGGTCATGGGCCCTGTTTGAGATTGTTGCAATGGTCACGGTGATGAGAAATTTTCATCCTGTAGACTCCCTCATCCTGAGAGTCGACACTCTCTATCACCTCTCATTGTAGGACCACAAGTGGCAACTACATGCTGATGTGATGGAGATGACCTTCTCCATATTGGGGTGTCCATACCGTGGACCTGATCGCCATTGCCAAGAACAGGAAATGCCTTCTGTATTGTTCCATCCACCTCCTTCTGACAGATTCCCCGGTGTATGCCTTCAGGTACCTCTAGTCTTCGGGCCTTTTGGATGCATCCTCACTGATTCCTTTTCTATTCAAAGTCCTGCAAAAGGTGCGGAGGATCAAGCAAAGCTGATTGTAATCGCCCAAGATTCAACAAGAAGGATCTGGTGCACCAATGTGTTTGTGCTCAGCATTCAGCTCCCGTTTTTTCTTCCATACAGATTGGACCTGCTCTTGCTTCAGGATGGTCCTCTACCACAGTACCACAATGCTGCAGCTGCACGTGTGGAGATTGAGCTTTGCCAACTACAGTTCCTTTTCCTTTCTGATGAAGTTATGGGCATCATCTTGTCTTCCAAGAAACCTACTATGAAATTTCTTCATATGCCTTGCTGGAACAATTTTATTGAGTGGCGAGAGTCAGAAAGCTTAGACCCCTTTAACTTCCAGCTTTCCAACATCTTGTGATTTGTGCTGTCTTGCACCGCAGGGCATAGCATTGGCTACATGCAGGGCTATTTGGCTGTCCTGTCTGCCTTCATGTGTCTTCCTAACCAGCCTTCCTTGTTTAGATTGACACTACTGGCACATTTTCTCAAGTGTTTATTTTACCTCCACTCCATTTGCAGTTTCTCTGTGGAATTTGAGTCTTTGTGTTGATTTTCTTTATGCCATACTCATTCAAGCTGATGCAGGGTTTTCCCTTTGGGTTCTCGTTCTAAAGACACTGTTGTTGGTAGTGATAATTTCAGCCCACAGAGTCTGTGAACTTCAGGCCCTCTAAATGCACCGACTTTTTGCAGTTTTCTACCCAAATAAGTTGGTCACCCTCACTTGCTCATTCTTCTTACCCAAGTTGTTATCTGCCTTTCACATGGGCCAGTCCATTACCCTTCTGTCCTCTTTCGGATCCCACTAAAGAGGAGAAGTGGCTACATAGACTGCCCCCCGCGATGTGCTGTGTCTGTTACATTTATAGCACTCGACATGACAAGATGATTCATCAGCTCTTTCTAGGTTTCGCCTGAGCTAAAATGCACCATTTCTTGTAGGGTTAAACTCTGCACTACACCTTGGTCAGTCAAAAAAGACCCTCCAGAGGTTTCTAGGGTTGTTGCTGGTTTCATAACTCTCCCCAGATTGTTCCAGTGACTGACAGCTGCTGAGTGGCCACGTGGTCATCCTTGAATTCTTTTGTAAAACATTAATGCCTCACAGCCCAAGCCCACAGTAACTAGTACTTTGCGATGGACATTTTACATTGTCGCATGGCCCATGGGACATTGTCGTCTTCCCTATGTTAGCATGAGCACGCTGCAGACTGTCTGCTGCTTTGCGCATGTTACTACACGTTTTTTTTTGCATATGCCTTTTTTGAAACTTTCACACAAGAACCTACAGTTATTTTCATGCTTTCAAAGTTCCTGGGATTTAGTCTGAACATTGGGAACACAGTCGAACAAAAATGCCCCTTGTTATTCTGTTCTGGTCCGGCCCTAGCACCTAGACAAAACATACAGACAGTGGCGGTGCGTCCATAGGGGCGCTGGGGCGTTGCCCCACTAATGCCACATGGCTCCATTCACGCGGCTTCGTGCAACTCCCACTTAATAATAACAGCTCGCAGTCTCGCGCAGCGGTCGTGCTGAAACGCGAATTGTACCGTGACACGCCCGAGGCTGCGAGGCAATCGGACGGTGATTGAAGGCTGAAGGGGGCGGGTGGGTGGGGCTGCGGCAGCACTTGAGTGACAGACTGACTCACTGTAACAGTACTGGCAGCATGGCAGTGGTGCGCATGTTCGGCTTTGGGCTGGTCCTTTTCACGACCAGCCCGAACATGCGCACTACAGCCACTACTACTCTTCCCATTAAAAGAGCGAGGGACCCGAGGGTTGCTTCATGCAGCAGCCCGGCCAGCCCCCGGTCTCCTAAATGGGCGGGGAGTATCCCTGCTCTAGCCAATCCTGGCGCTGCTAATGCAGCGTCTGGATTGGCTGAGAGGGGTTGCCAGCCACTCCGAACTCCGAAGACGTTGAAGGCAGGCGCCAACGCGGGAGTCGGGACCCCGGCCCAGGAGCAGCAGAGGCGGCGTGGACCGGGTAAGTTTTCTTTTATTAATACTTTATTTTTTAAACACCCGGCCCCCACCCCACCGCAACCCCCCAACCCCCGCGAGACAGTGACCCCCCCCCCCCACGAGACTTGAGTATTGCGAGCCGATGTTGGCTTGTAATGAGAATTCTGTTTGCGGTTCTGACATAAAGGGCAAGTCGCAATTGTGGGGATTATGTGGCTACATTTGCTAGGCATTGTGAATCGGACCTCAGCGTGTGTGACGTCACTGTAGCTTGTCAGGAACGCGAAGCAGTCTTAGCCATGGTATTGTTACAGGCTAAATCCATTACCTAGGGTGACTTCTTTTTTGAACTACAGGGTGGGTTATGTAATCAGTCCTATTGGGAGTATGTCCATTGGAGCCACAAGGCGGTATTTTGGCCTCTGGGAGATCTCCATGTAAGAAGCAGGTCACAGGCCAGAACCATTGAATAGTCGAACCAGCCTTTCATCCTTCCAGAGTCAATAAAATGAGCATCATTACTTTTTCAACGATTTATAAAGCTTGCGCGGGTGACACCGGGCGGCTGTCCTGACTCTCTTAAGCAGTGTAGGCAGGGTCATTCCCCTGCAGAAATGCAGTTTGTGGTCTCGGTGGCGAGTGCTGAGTAAAGGCGTATCTGAAAGAGACACGTTAGTGAAAGATTCCTTACCTTAGAACAGATTCCTTACCTTAGAATATCCCCAGGCGTCAGGCTGGATCCGGAAAGTTTTTGCGTAGCAGTACCCTTGCGCGTCGGTAGGCGGCGTCGTGCGGCTTCGCGTCCGTCGTCGTCGTCGAGATCGCCGGGATGACGTCGCGGGCAGTACTTAGACGCCGCCCCTGCGCGCTGACGTCAGTTCTTTCTTTTTCCGCGCCAGTAAGCGCAGATCCGGGAAAAGCAGTGCCCTAGTCATTTTATGACTAAACTTTTTGGGTGATTTTTCACTGTTTTCTCCAAGTGTTGCGACTCCGTAGGTGTCGGTAGGGATGCCCGGCTTCAAGCCATGCGACACCTGTGGTCGAATGATGTCGATCACAGACCCGCATCAGGAGTGTCTTTACTGCCTCGGCCACGACACGAAGTCGTGCCCCGACTGCCGGGCCTTGCACCCGAAGGCTTTGCGAGAGCGGTCTCGAAAGCTCTTCGAGGTCCGGCAGTCGACTCCGCGCCACGCCAAGCCCCGGTCACGTGAGAGGTCGAGGGGCCGTCGCGGAGTCCTCATCGGTCGTCGGGATCCAAGTCTTCGCACTCCGGTAAGTCGAAGCATAAGAAGTCTAAGAAGCGTCATCGCTCGACGACTTCCCCTCGCCGGTCTCGCGACTCGGCTGAGGGTCCTGTCGGCACCGTCCCCACCCCCGCGGCGCCGAGAGTGCCTATGGAGCCGCCCCTGCATTACCCGTCCTTCCCGGGTTCGGGGGCGACTCCGGCCGAGATACAGGAGTTCCTGTCGGCCATGGCCCGCCTCTTCGGGCCTCAAGGTCCCCCCGGTGCGCCTTCGGACCCCGCGGGCCCTAATGGGTTCCTACGGCGCCGCCGGCGACTCCGGTCCCGGGGCCGCCAGCAACACCAGCCCCGGTCCCGGCCTCGACCCCGGCTCCGGTGCTGCCACAACCCCGATCGACGCCGGTTGACCTGACGACACCTCCACCAGCGCCGATCTCTCCGGTGCCGTTCCCGACGCCGCCCGGGGCTCTGGGCGGCGTCGTTCCCCGGTTCTCTCCGGATCCGGACATGGCGCCGGACCGACGTCGCTCGACGCCGGCTCCGACGCCGATGGGACCTTGGGTCCCTCCTCCATACTTTGAACCAGAATTGGAGGACGCGGAGGACTGGGAGGGGTCTGATGACCCTCTCACACAGCAGTGTGAGTTTGATCAGGACTGGGCTGAGGAGCTTGGGGATGCCAGTGGTTTGGACACCTCCCCAGACCCTGGCATGCTGTCTCCTCCTTCCGTGGCAACGGAGGAGGGAGCAAACTTTGCAACGGTGTGCGTAGAGCAGCTGGGGCCTTACACCTCCAGTTGCCTACGGTGGCTGTCAGGACTAACATCCTGACGGAAGTGCTTCAGCCGGCAGCTACCTCCTCGGAGCCACTGCTGCCGTTTAACGAGGCGCTTTCCGACGTTCTTTTGGGCACCTGGTCCAAGCCCACCACAGGGGCTCCTGTGGATAGGAACGTGGCCCGACGCCATCGCCCTGCTCCGGGCGACCCCTTGTTCCTCTCCCAACACCCCACCCCTGAGAGCTTGGTGGTCCAAGCCTCTGCTTCCCAAAGCGCCTTCCCTACCGCTCTCCCGGATAGGGAATCCAAACGCCTGGATCAATTTGGGAAGAAGGTGTTTTCTTCCTCCAGTGCTGGCTTGCGGTCCGTCAATACCACTTGCCTCTTGGGCCGATATTCCCACTCCCTGTGGGATTCGGTGGCGCAAGTTCTGACCCAGTGTTCTGAGGAGGTCCAGACACTGCTTACCCGCGTCATTGCTGAGGGAAGAGATGCGGCAAAGTACACCATCAGATGTGGCCTTGATACCGCCGACTAGCTAGGCAGATCGCTTGCGACGACAGTGGCGCTGCGCCGTCACGCCTGGCTGAGGACCACTGGTTTCTCGGGTGATGTCCAAAACACTCTTATGGACATGCCCTTTAATGGGATCGGTCTTTTTGGAAACAAGGCAGACCATGCGCTGGAGCGTTTTAAGGACTCGCGGGCTACTGCTAAGTTCCTGGGCCTTTCTGCTGTACGCCCTCCGCAGCCATCTGCTTTTCGCCCCTTTCGCGGACACGGAAGGGGCGCCCAGTCACGTCCGCTGCCCAGCCACTGGCCCGCGCAGCAAGAGTCTTCGCGTGGCCGAGGACGTGGCTCCCGCCGTGGCGAGTCAGGCAACCAGCGTGCGGGTCAGTCCACAAACCCTGCCCCATCCGCGGCCTCCAAGCCCTCCTAGTCCTTCCTTTCAGGTGCACAGCACGCCAGTAGGGGGCAGGGTCCGCCATCACCTTCACCACTGGCGTTCCATCACCTCGGACAGGTGGGTCTTGGACATTGTCCGAAGGGGCTACTCCCTCCCCTTCGTGACCATCCCCCTAGCCATGCCACCTCAATTCCACCGCATGTCAGGGGATCACTTGGTGCTTCTTCAAAAGGAAGTTGCGGCCCTCTTGGCCAAGAGGGCCATCGAGCGCGTTCCGACCCCAGAAGTAGGACGTGGTTGCTACTCCCACTACTTTCTGGTGCCCAAAAAGGACAAGGAGGACATGCGTCCTATCTTGGACCTCCGGAACGTCAATCGCTTCCTCCGGAAGGAGAAGTTCAAGATGCTCACCTTAGCTCAGGTCTTGACTGCTCTCGACCCTGGAGACTGGATGGTAGCGTTGGACTTGCAGGACGCATATTTTCACATCCCCGTCCTGCCGGCCCACCGGCGTTACCTGCGGTTCACGGTAGGCCTGGAGCATTTTCAGTTCACTGTGCTCCCTTTTGGCCTTACCAGCGCCCCTCGGGTGTTCACGAAAGTGATGGCGGTGGTCGCAGCCCATCTGTGCCGGGCAGGGGTTCCAGTCTTCCCCTACCTCGACGACTGGCTGCTGAAGGCGGGCTCGTCCCAGGCAGTCGTCTCCCACCTCCAGACAACGGCCGAACTCCTGCACTCGCTGGGGTTCTCCATCAACGTGCCGAAGTCGCACCTAATTTCTTCTCCACAGCTCCTTTTCATCGGAGCAGTTCTGGACACGACGCAGTTTCGTGTTTATCCTCCCGAATGGCGAGTCCGGGATATTCAGGCTATGATTCCGATCTTTCGGCCTTTATCCTGGGTTTCGGTACGGAGGACCCTGAGGCTGCTGGGCCTCATGGCCTCCTGCATCCTGCTGGTCGATCATGCCAGATGGCATATGCGGGCTCTGCAGTGGGACCTGAAGTTCCAGTGGGCGCAGCACCAGGGCAACCTGTCCGATCACGTCCAGATCTCGGAGGGGACTGCAAAACAGTTGCAGTGGTGGCTCTCGAACCGGCAATGGGTCATGGGCAGATCCCTCTCCCTTCCCCAGCCAGAGCACACAGTTGTGACGGATGCGTCCATTCTGGGATGGGGCGGTCACATGGGAGAGGCGGAGATCAGAGGCCTCTGGTCTCCGGCGGAGTCCCGGCTCCATATCAACATTCTGGAGCTCCGGGCGATCCGACTTGCACTCAAGGCATTCCTTCCCTCTGTCAAAGGGAAGGTAGTGCAGGTGTTCACAGACAACACCACCGCCATGTGGTACTGCAACAAACAGGGCGGGGTGGGGTCGTGGACCCTATGTCAGGAGGCTCTGCGCCTCTGGACATGGCTGGAACATCAGGGCATATTCCTGATGGTTCAACACCTGACAGGTTCCCTGAACGCCAGAGCGGACGAACTCAGCCGCAGGTGCATGATGGATCACGAATGGCGTCTTCACTCGGAGGTGGCGCAAGGTCTCTTTCAGCAGTGGGGAGAGCCTTGGTTAGATCTGTTCGCCACCGAAGAGAACGCGCAATGTCAGCAGTTCTGCACGTTGGAATTTCCAAGGCGGCACTCGCTCGGCGACGCTTTTAGTCACGAGTGGAGTTGCGGTCTGTTGTATGCCTTTCCGCCTATACCACTTCTACCCAGAGTGTTGAAGAAGATTCGGCGCGACCGGGCCCAAGTCATTCTTGTGGCTCCGGACTGGGCTCGAAGAGTTTGGTATCCCGAGCTACTCAGTATGAGCGTCGATCCCCCGATCCGTCTGCCTCTTCGGGAGGATCTTCTGTCGCAGCAGCAGGGGACGGTCCTCCACCCGAACCTGTCCAGTCTACACCTGCTCGCGTGGAGATTGAGCGGTGGCAGTTGATTCCTTTCGACTTGCCTCCCGAAGTTTGTGATGTGATTCTGGCAGCCAGGCGTCCCTCCACTAAGGTGGTATACGCCTGCAGGTGGAACAAGTTTGTGGCATGGTGCACAGCAAAGGCTGTGAATCCCCTTTCTGCCCCTCTTTCTGAGGTTCTTCTGTTCCTTCTTTCTCTGGCCCAACAGGGTTCTGCCCTGGGTACCATCAAGGGCTATCTTTGTGCAATATCGGCCTTCCTCAGGCTTCCTGATCAGCCCTCTCTTTTTAAGTCCCCTGTTGTTAACAGGTTTCTTAAAGGCATTACTCACCTCTTTCCCCCGGTTCCGTTTATAATGCCTCAGTGGAACTTAAATTTGGTTCTTACCTTCTTAATGTGCGCTCACTTTGAGCCTCTGCATAACTGTCCTCTTCGTCTTCTGACTCTGAAGACAGCCTTTCTGGTGGCCATCACCTCCGCTCGGCGGGTGAGTGAGCTCCAGGCTCTTTCATGCAAACCCCCCTTTCTGTCTGTTCATCCAGACAAGGTTGTTCTTCGGACGCGTCCGTCCTTCTTGCCAAAGGTGGTTACTGCCTTCCACATTGGGCAGACCATCACTTTGCCCACCTTCTTTCCGCCTCCTTCCAGAGAGAAAGAGAGGCTCCACCGTCTGGACCCAAAACGTGCGCTTTCCTTATACCTCAACCGCACACAACAGTTCCGGGTGGATGACCAGCTCTTTGTTGGCTACGTGGGCGCCAAAAAAGGTCGGGCGGTACACAAGAGGACCATCTCCCGCTGGGTCATCTTGTGTATCAAGGCCTGTTATTCTTTGGCTAAGAAGGAGCCTCCTGTTGGGCTGCGTGCCCATTCTACCAGGGCTACGGCTGCTACCACGGCTTTAGGCCGCGGTGTTCCGTTGCAGGATATTTGTCAGGCAGCTACGTGGGCCTCGCTGCACACGTTTACCAAACATTACTGCCTTGACAGCCAGGTCCAGAGGGACGGCTTCTTTGGCCGTTCTGTCTTCCGGGACTTCCTTGTCTGAATCTGTTCGCAGACCCACTACCGGGGTTGGTATTGCTGGGGTATCTATTCTAAGGTAAGGAATCTGTCACTAACGTGTCTCTTTCAGATGCACAAGTTACTAACTTGTGTAACGATATATCTGTAAGAGACAGTAGTTAGTGACAGATTCCTTACCGCCCCACCCATCCTCCCCGTTCTGCGAACTGATTTCTAGGGTTAAGGACATCCCTTTCAGGGCCCTAGTATTTTTCAGACACCTATGTCAGCTTCTTGCATGGCTCTGCGTTCCTGGCGCGGAAAGTCGTGTACAGAACTGACGTCAGCGCGCAAGGGCGGCGTCTAAGTACTGCCCGCGACGTCATCCCGGCGATCTCGACGCCGACGACGGACGCGGAGCCGCACGACGACGCCTACCGACGCGCAAGGGTACTGCTACGCAAAAACTTTCAGGATCCAGCCTGACGCCTGGGGATATTCTAAGGTAAGGAATCTGTTCTAAGGTAAGGAATCTGTCACTAACTACTGTCTCTTACAGATATATCGTTACACAAGTTAGTAACTTGTGCATCCGTGCTGAGTTGGATGCGTGTGCACCGTTCTGTCTAAAGTGTGCTGTTGTTTGTTTTGAATGTGACATTTGATTGTAGATGTGTGATGTCACTACCCACCTATACGGCACATTGCTCCTGCGCTGGATGTATGTGGAACATTCCTGTTCAGGGTGTCCTACTAAGTGTTTACGTGTGCTGTCCATTCCTAGAATGGGTCTAGGAACGCTGGAGACCGACCTTGCACAGTGATAAGGGGTGGAGGGCACCCCCTACAGAAGGAAGCCAGGAAGAAGGAAGCGTGTGCCCTTGACAGAAGATATTGGGTAAACTGTGAGGGCAAGTACTTGTATTTATATAGCGCTTACTAACTTAAAGGATGCACTGAAATTGCTCAGTTCCTCGTTCTCTGCATTTCCTATGTAGCTGAGCACTGTCAATTGTGTGCCCGTTGCAAAATTCTGGACCTCCTATGTTTGTGTGCTGCCAGAAGTTTTTTATTTTCCCGTTGCAAAATTGTGGTCCTTATGTGTTTGTGTGCTGTCAGACGTTTTTTATTTTCAAAATGTAATAATGCTATTTTCCACAAAAGCCAATCAAATTCAACTCCGGAATATTTAGCTCTCCCATCCCAGTGTCTAATTTAAAATGTTATTTCTGTGACAAGTGTATCATGTTTAAACTTTAACCACACAATGCTTTTGTCATGCGCTTTCATTAAAACAATCCTCCGGTAAAAATGACAAGTTTTCGTTTTGGACGCGTTGGTGAGCGGGATGGAGATTACTGTGACAGGCTTCAGGGAGGGGTCTGTCTCTGCAGCCATGACACTGTGGCGCCAACCCAGTCAGAGCCCAGCGCTCTATGCCCAGCTCCACTCACAAGACAATTAGCTGCAAATGACATGTTTGTGTTCGTCTTCTGGTTTCTTTATGCGCTGCTGCTATCACACTGTTCTAGCGTTTCACTGGTTGTGCTTCACTGTGTTGTGTCTGTCTGGTACCCACGAGTTAGCTATTTTATAATGCTGTTGTTTATCTGTATTTTTTTCAGTGCATACTTTGAGGCTTGAGCCATGCCAGGTGTTTATGAGGGGCTTTGATTGAGCACGCAGGCGCTAAGGCTAAAGCCAAACAAAGTGCCTGTCAGTGGGTTGGCCTCTCTGCAGAGCACACAGAACAATATTTGTGTATTCCATTTGCAACTGAAATTCTGTGGAAATATGTGTGAAGGGGGTACACTGATGTCAAAATATTTGCAAGGCAAAAGTAAGAGAAATTAAAGTGCTTATATTTGAGGGAGTGCAGTGCATGTTGGGGGCAGTGAAGTGACAGATGTGAGGAAGGGCATTCGGGGAAGAGTGAAAAGAGGATGCTGAAGTGGAAAGAGAGGGGGGTTGAAGATGTGCAGATGGACAAGATATGCAGAGAAAAAGAGGATACATATCTAACATAAAGCACACATAATTGAAGGCCAAAAAATCTTCCACAGGCCTCAATGCAATTTAGTTCACAGACTCACTATTTCAGAATTTCAGAATGTAAACATTTTCAATGTTAATTATTTATAAGAAATTTTTGTTGTTACTCAATTATCTTAAACCGCTAACACCCAGTGACAAAGCCAATCATACTGACAGGCTTTAGGCGTATGTCAGTTGCTGTGTCATTTATCTGGATAAAATTACATCTCGGAGAGAAACCAAAATACCGGTCTGATGGCACACTATGGTGTTATATCCTCATAACTCTTTGTATGCTATCTCTTTAAATGCTTTGTCCTTTTCCCTCATTCTGTTCAGAACACACTGCCTGCCTTGGGTTGTTTTGTTACGTTAGGAGTTCTGTGTTCCAGTTCAGATCTCTGGAGCTTGATACCTGACAGGTTGTGCTGTGCTGGACTTCTCCAAATAAACCTACTATTTTTATAATAACTTTTGCCTGCTTATTGACTTCAACATTTTGGCGACGACTGAAGACACTTCTGCCACTTCTGCCTACATCTCCAGCACAGGAGCCAGTGTCTACATGGATGGAAGGACTCTCATTTTTACTTAAAATAACTCTCTACAACTGCCTTATCGTTGTTACCACCTGCAACTACTGTATTCACAGTAGCAACGCTTGAACGATCACCTCTTCACTTCAGAGGGAAATTCGGAAATTCGTAAGTAAAATCGTCTACAAGGTATTTACCTTTTGACATTTCTCGAGTGACCGTTGGTGTTGAGCATTTTTTGATTCATCGAGCCATTCTCTTTCTGGCTCGCGTCCCGTCACGCTTCTTCATGGAATCCTTGTTCTTCATTGTTCTCTGCGCTGCGACCTATGCTTCCATGGAACCTTTCCAGCGCTGCCACGTTTGACCTCTGACGTCATTACTCTCGCGTAGGAACGCGAGCGCTGAGAGGGGTCACGTTGCGTGAGGAAGCCATTTTGGATGCAATTATCGAGCCCGTTGCTTAGCTACCAACCAGCGGGTGTCGAGCGGAGCAAAGGGAAGCGTTAGGACGGACTTTCGAAGGTATTTATCTGCATTTGCTTAAATGGCTTCATTGCTCCTTAAACACAAATTTCTGCAGGTTTGCCTATTTTGCTTGGCCGGATTTTGTTGAAGTTCGGCGTATTGTATACACTGTATACACACCTCCTGCTTCTACGTGTGCTTCTTTTACCTTCGTTCTACATTGTCTGCACGGTGATGTGCACGCCATTGGAGATCTACGTACTTTGAGTTTCAGAGACTTCAGCATTGTGTACACAGTGATGTGCACGTCGTTATAACTTTTAGTTTTCTCACGCTTCCAGTGCACGCACACGGTGATGTGCACACCAAAACTCTAAGTTTTACCTTGTTCACTGATTTTTCATACCATATTTGTGTTTATTGTTGCATTTGCATTCATTGTTTCTCACCACTATTATATTTTACTTCGTTATCTTTACCATGCAATTTGATCCTCCTGCGAAGTTTCTTCAAGTGAAGGGAGATCCTCCTATTCCCTGGTCTAGGTGGAAAGAGGAGTTTCTAACCTACCTTAAGGCTATTGATGGTGAGAGACTATCTGCTGAAAGAAAAAAAAATATCTTTTTGCATTGTTTGGGATCCGAAGGGCAATTAGTGTTTAGGACCCTTCCGCAAATTGATTGGGGTGGGGATAGGAATGTCTTCGAAGATGCTTTGTATAAGATGGAGATTAGATTTAAGCCCACTTCCAGTGTTGCCCTAAACAGATACAAGTTCTACACGAGAGCCCAGGAAGAAAATGAAACCTTTGATGACTTTCTTACGGGGCTACGTGGGTTGTCTGTGCATTGTAATTTTGGTCCTATGACTGATGAGATGATCCGTGACCAGATCATAGTGCACATTAAGAGTAGGAAAATCCAAGAACACTTCTGGATCATGGGGAATCCTAATCTGGGCGATGTCATAAATACCGCTACGGCAATGGAACAATCGGAGAAATGGGTCAAGTCTTTACATAAAGAATCTAAAGGGGGAGAAGAGGAAATTTGTGCTGTCAAGGGAGAACCACCGCGTGTTGGTACTGAATCATCACGCGTTGGTGTGGAGTCATTTCAAGCCAGTCAAAGGATATCTAAAAGACCTGACAAAGGTTTCCATTGTTTTAGGTGTGGAAGCCCAAACCATGGTGCTTCATTTCCTAAATGTCCTGCGCCGAGTAGAGAGTGTAAGAAGTGTGGACGACGTGGACACTTTGCCTCTGTCTGTAGGGATCCCAGAAACTATGGGAGTGGGGGTGCCATGAGCAAAGTTTCCTACGTCAATGCAAGGGCCGATGAGGGGAGTAGTGATGACTGTGTAGGGGGAATGATTTTGTCTGTAGCAGATGATGAAGGAAATAAGCATTCCATTAATCTGAAACCCCCAAAGTGTCTTGTGCACATAATGGATGTAGAACTGGAACTCATGGCGGACTCTGGTTCTCCCTGGACTATTATCACTAGAGAACTCTTCTTAGATCGTTTTAACGATATTGCTAGGAGCTTTGATGGTTCTGTAATTAAGATGGAAGGTTTTGTTGAAACTGTCCTTGAATTTAAAGGTCGCACAGCCAATATTAAAATGTATGTTGCTGTCAAGGGAGTGAATGTCTTGGGATGGAAAGACCAATGGGCTCTAGGTGTCATTCTTAACCCCAGGAGTTGTGATCCTGTTTTATTGGTGTCCCAAGTGAGTGGAAGTGAGGACTTTAAGAATGAAAGTTACGCCATTATTAAACTCTTCCCCAAAGTCTTTTCGAATAAATTAAGAAAGCTCAACAATTTCTCTCATAAAATTCAACTTAAGGATGGGACGTGTCCGGTGAAACAAAAACTGAGGACTGTGCCTATATGTGTGAGAGAAGATTTAAAAGCACTTTTGCAAGGTCTCATTGCTGAGGATATCATAGAGGAAGTGGAATCCTCTGAGTGGGTTTCTCCCATCGTTCTCGCAAGAAAATCAGACAAAAGTCTGAGGCTCTGTGTTGATTTGAGAGCGCTAAATGCAAACTTGATCGTGGACTGCCATCCATTGCCCAATATAAATGAGGTAGTTTCCATGCTTGAAGGGGCTAAGATATTTTCTACGTTTGATTTGCGTTCCGCTTATCATCAGATTGTTGTAATGGAAGATTCAAAAAAATGTACCGTTTTCCTGACGCCCCAAGGGCTATTTCAATATAAAAGGATGCCCTTTGGGGTAGCCTCTGCGGCATCAGTTTTTCA
Source organism: Calotriton arnoldi (assembly GCA_963921515.1). Lineage (NCBI taxonomy): Eukaryota > Metazoa > Chordata > Amphibia > Caudata > Salamandridae > Calotriton > Calotriton arnoldi. Next base: position 311,914 of record CAWUFW010015103.1, on the reverse strand, counting down.
GAGAGCGATGTATCATATCTTTAAGGATTTGGATGGTTTGTAAGATGTTTCCAGGACGATATCCTTGTTTTCTCTCCTAACCCCGAAAAACATGCCGAACATATAAAGGAAGTATGTAAAGGTTTAGAACTTAATGGTTTGACTTTGAAACAAGATAAGTGCAAGATGTTTCGTGATAGTGTTGAGAACTTGGTACATACGCTCTCTGGGAATGGTGTTGTTCCAAAGAAGTCCTTGGTAGAAGCAATTGTCAGTGCCCCAGCTCCCGACAATAAAGAGAAACTGTTGTCTTTTGCAGGACTTTGTGAATACTACAGTAAGTTTATCAAAGACTTTGCTACCAAGATGGAACCTCTAAGGGAGCTTACAAGGCACAAGGTGGAATTTTGCTGGACACAGAGACAAGAAAGTGCCTTTCAACTGATCAAAAAGGAAATCGTTGAAGCTCCCACCTTAAAACCGTTTTGTATCAATAAGACCTGTGTTGTCACGGTGGATGCCAGCATGTATGGTTTAGGGGGAGTTCTTTCACAGAAAGCTGGGAAGGATGAGTGGTGTGTAGTGTTTGCCTCCCGTACCCTCAATGAAACCGAAAGGAGGTATTCCGTGATTGAAAGGGAGCTGTTTGGGGTGTTGAGAATTTTCGGAATTTTATCTGGGGGAACAGATTTATACTCGGGACTGATCACAAACCCCTTGTCTCTATCTTATCTCCTGGGGGTGGATGGAATGCCACTGCGAGAATTAGTAGACTTATGTCCAGGTTGCAGGAATATAATTTTTCTGTAGAGTATGTCCCGGGAAGATAAAATGCCACTGCAGATTGTCTTTCCCGGCTGCCCAGTCCTCAAACAGAAGAAGCAAAAGCTTCTCGTGATATTGAAATGATTGCCTCTATGTCTGATCTTGTTTCCCAGGAATTCTCTACAATTTCTGAGGAAGAGTGGAACAGGAGCATAATCTCTGACAAGACTTGGGGTGTTCTTAAAAGTTTCATTCTTAATGGATGGCCTGACGATAAGAGTACTCCTGTTGAGCTCCAGTCGTTTTCGCAAGTTTCTTCCCAGTTGACTGTAGAAAATGATTTAATTTTCAAAAATGGAAAATGTGTACCTCCCGAGCCTATGCGGGATGCCATCCTGAAACTTGCGCATGAAGGACATCCTGGGATGTCGTCCATGAAGAGATTAATCAGGTCTAATTTTTGGTGGCCGGGTTTGAACAAAACTGTAGACAGGACTGTTAGGGAATGTTTTGAATGTGTCAATAGCGATAAAATGATGAAAGCTTTCCCTGCTCCTCTCAAACCTGTGCCGTGGCCAAAATACCCTTGGCAGAAGGTTGCTTTTGATGTTTCTGGACCATTTCACTTATTACCTCAAGACTCTCGCTTTGCATTGGTAATCGTTTATTTATCATTCTAAGTGGCCAGAGGTTAAGTTTGTTCATCATGCCACCACCCAAGCCATCATTGAGTTTTTCAGGGAAATCTTTGCTAGGGAAGGTTTTCCAGAGGTGCTTGTGACCGATAATGGAGTACAACTTAAGTCTCGTGAAATGGAAAGTTTTTTAAAAATTGCATAACATCAGGCACCATACCACTACTCTTTACGAACCGCAGGGCAATGGTCAGGTTGAAAGTTTCAACCGTGTACTTAAAGATGGGGTTGAGACAGCCAGGAAGTCAGGTATAGAATGGAAAATTGTCCTAAGAGAGAAACTGTGGGCGTATCGTATTACCCCTCATTCTACAACCAACCAGAGCCCATTCCGTCTTCTTAGAGGGAGGGAACCAGTTTCTAAGATGTGTCCCTGGTGGATTAAAGGTAAAATGTCAAGGAATTTTATGGATGATGATTTTGAACAGAACTTACAAGTGTTGTTTAAGGTCCAACAAAAACAAGAAAAGATGAAGGAATCTTATGATGCTAAAATGAATGTGAAAGAACCTTTTTTTGTGATTGGAGACCTGGTAAGAATACGCAAACCAGGGTTCAACACAAAAGGCTCTTCCACGTTTGGGCCTCCCATTAAAGTGGTTAAAGTTAACTTCAATAGTGTTATAACACAAGATGGGAGGGTGTGGAATGTTAGAAGAGTTGCTAAGTGTCCTTTCCCTCCTGTTCACCTTAACTCTTATGAATCTAGAGTCTCCAAAGAGCCCAACTCTGTTGCTTCTAGAATCAAAACTGGTAATAGGAGTGTCAGACCTCCCGTTAGAATGGAGGACTATGTTTAAGTTTCCAAAGAGCCCAACTCTGTTGCTTCTAGAATCAAAACTGGTAATAGGAGTGTCAGACCTCACGTTAGAATGGAGGACTATGTTTAAGTTTCTAAGGGAAAGGATGTGTTATATCCTCATAACTCTTTATATGCTATCTCTTTAAATGCTTTGTCCTTTTTCCTCATTCTGTTCAGAACACTCTGCCTGCCTTGGGTTGTTTTGTTATTTTAGGAGTTCTGTGTTCCAGTTCAAATCTCTGGAGCCTGATACCTGACAGGTTGTGCTGTGCTGGACTTCTCCAAATAAACCTATTTTTATAATAACTTTTGCCTGCTTATTGACTTCAACATATGGGAATCACAGAAATGTATTTGGCATGTTCCTTTATAGGGAGCACCCACTTTTTTCATCTCACTTAAAGACCTGTCTGCGCATATTTCTATATGACTGGTTACAGCCAGCAGCTGTGGGTGCTTCCCAAAGTCTGGTTAGAGCATATTTTTCCAAAGTTAATGCTGCATGCAGTGTAAGACACTGGGCAAGCATACATTTTAAAGGGCTAAAGTTGTCATGCAGAACAATTTACATATTACAGTAACTGTTGAACAAATTAATGCAAGAAGATAGGGGCAGTTTTTAATGTGTTTAATATTTCAAGACTATACGTTCCCACTGCTTAATAAGCCTTGCTTTATCGCTGCATTCATTTGCTTTAAAATGCACCATTTGCCAATCTTTTTTAAATTTCTTTCTCAGGAGAGGGACTCTGCCTAGACCCCAGGTTTGTCCATTGACCTTGTTCACATCGCTAACTATTGCTTTCTATTGGAAAGGGTAGAGCCCTAGCCCTCTTCAGAAGTCAGACTTGCTTGGCAACCCAGAAATTCTCTGAAATAATGTATGAGTTTTCTGTTATGAATGCCTAGAAGAACTGAATTTTTAGTCCATTTATCACAGAAATAGTGCTGAAAATCGCACCAAAAAGATGCCAATTTAAAAAAAAAAAATCTTCACGGGGTGAGAACCCCCCCCCCGAACTTCCCTTATTGCCGTCAGGCTCGCTCGCTGCGCTCGCATACGTTGATTCATTCTGCTTACGCCACACCAGTTTCAAATTCCACCAGCCGCCACTGCATACAGATGCAGCTGATGTTTGGGAATACGTACTTTGGTCTTATTGGAATACACGGATAGGTAGGACACACTTGGAGAGGGACCTTTCCAGGGAGAAGAGCATGACAGCACCTATGATGTAGATCTACCATCTATAGACTGAGGTACCGGGTGTGCAGATAACGCCCAGAGATCTTCTAATATATAATCATCTTGCTTCTATACAAGGGGAGGGAAGTTAGGCTACGCTGTCATTCACTATGACAGCTCCATTTATGATTTACAGACTAATTGCTATGCTGACCATATTTGTGTTATGCATTTTTCTGCTTATTGTGGCACGTAAACTGCATACTAGAGCACATTAGTTAAAATAAATATTTTAAACTTGTTTTTGTCTCTGTCAGATCTTATTGTGGACGAGTACAAGAGTGTGAATGAAAGGATGTGTCTTGCAACCTCGATTCCTGAGAGAGTCTGGAGTGTTGTGTTCTGGGGTGTCTAATCACTTGTTCCTCTGTAAGTGAGTAGGAGGGCAAGTGAGACACTATAGCTAGTTGGTCCCGGGCTCATGGGTACTAAGGTGGTAGGATAACTCCGTCCCTACATACTAAGGTGCCATAATCCTACGCATAGTTCTGTGTTTGCACAGAATCCTTGCATCATGGCGCCGCCAACGTTTGGTCTGGTACTTATTCATGAGACCCCTGAGTAGCCATTGTGCTCCTCCACAATGCCCTCTCACCGGTCCCCAGAGACGTCCGTGGTTGGAGGGCTTTGCCTCCTCCAGATTGTACGGTACACCTGATTCTGTAGGTTTTTTTAAGCTTGAATTCTAAAAGGTTTTTTAGACCTGTTTTGCTCTACCGTTTTGTTCAGCTTTTCCTTACGCCATGGCACAACCGGTTGCGATTCTGGCACATAGCCGGTCGGTGGTTACACAACATTTGACACAGCATGGGGTCCCCAATGCGGGAGCTACTGTTATTTTAGTGGTCTAGGCAGATCCCGCATACCGCTTCGAGGTGTTTTATTCCTGGGTGACATTTCCTGCAGTAGATGCAAATGATAATTTTTTCCATACTTACATGGTCGCTGCTCCTCCAGCAGCGCATCGTCCTTACGCGATGATTGAAGTTCCGTTGACGTCTTGGGAGCATGCTATTTGGTTTAATGGCGCCCTTCCTCACCCTTTCTCTTTTGTTTGTATGGGCCCCTTAAGTATTGATGGGGCTTCTTGGCTAGTTTTGGCTGGTTTTACACCGCATCCGAACTATCTCAATGTTAATATAGTGGAGCTTTGTTTGCTATATTCACAAGTGATTCAACTTTATAGACGAGTCATACAATTTATGCCCCTCTGGCACCAGTACACGGCGGAGGGCTTGTGAAACGTCCCGTCATGATTAACTCAGTGATGGGCAAACGTCCTCAGAATCGTGAGGACCTTCCCTTTTGGATAGCTCAGAAAACTGAGCAGCTTGAAGCTGTTTTTCCACACACTAGTCCTGTTGAGAAGCTCAGGATCCTTACTATGTGTTTGCCGAGTGGTCAGATTCCTCCTTTAACGGACTGCAACACCTGGGGGACGGTGTTTGCTTCAGTGTATACACTTGGTTTTGGCACCCCCTCCATGAGCGTTCTGCTGAGCGTTCTAAAATGTGTACAGGATGAATACAGGGCTGGTCCAGCTCTGGATTTGGGGATGAAATTAGTGGATATGTTTCCCATAGTCTCCGATATGATTCTGGCTAACATTAAAGGTGAAGCAGTTTGCTTGCAAGTGCGCCAACACCTAGCGGCGGTGGCGGGCGCTGATCGGGAGCGACAGTTGCCGATTATTATTGCGGATGTTTATACATCCCTAGGACGCAATAATTTGGGCATCAGACCATTTACGCAAGTACATGGTAAACCCCCTGCTGACAAGAAGGGTCCTCCTGTCTTTCCGAAAAAGACATGGAACAAAAATATGCAGCAGCAGAAGCCTAAGTCTCGTGCTGGTTCGCCTCCACCTGACACTTCTGAACGTAGATATGATTTACGTGACCGCTCTAAGATTAAGACACCTGAGAGGTTCCAGGTTCCTGATCCCCGTTGTCCTCGTTCCTTTCAGGAATCGTCTGATCAACAATTTGGCAGAGGTGGACAACAGGATCGCAGACAGGGCCAGTCCACGCAACAGAGGCGAGACCCGCAGCACCAGTTTGACGTGAAAGTCAAACAGGAGGAACCACCTCAATATCGAGCCCAGTTTCAGAAGAAAAAAGTTGCCGCTTTGACTGCAAACTATGCCCCAGACGGTGCAAACCCTCCTCCTGGACAGGAGTTGGGTGGTGACTATCCTCGACAGTGCGGCGGAAGTTACCATAGTTCGACAGACACTCCACCAGCGCCTGGAGGTGAAAGCAACTGACACTTTTATAACTGTCGAAACCGCGGACACCCACGTAGCTCCCCCGATAGACTATATCAAGTAGACCTTCAAATTGAAGGTGATATTAAATGCACTGTACAAGCAGTCTATAGGGACAACTTGACGTCTTCTTACGGCATTTTACTGGCGGAGGTTGATTGGCCTCCCCCTTTTGTCCTCGCTACCCCTAGGGGCGAAGATGTAATTCTTTCCTCTTTTTCGCAGGATGTTCCAGAGGAGACTAAACAAGCTTATGCTTTGGAGTGGGCTCTTGCCTTGGCTCCTGCTTTATATCGCAATCAGGCGGGTTTGGATAAGGATACACATTTGCATGTAATTCCTTTGCGATCTACACCAAAGATCCAACCGCAATATCCCATTAAACGTGATGCTAAAGCATCCGTTACTGACTCAATTAGAATGTCTGGGTGTAATTGAGTCCTGTCTCTCGTCTATGAATAATCTTCTTTTTCCGATATTGAAACCGGACAGTTAATATCGTATGGTTTTAGACTACAGACATTTGAACAGTTATGTTCATACCTTTGCGGTACAGAACACACACAGCTCTGCGTTAGTAAATAATATTGTCCGTAAGAAGTTTAAAACTATCTTAGACATTTCAAATGGATTTTTCAGTCACACTTTGGCTCCTGAAAGCCGTGACTTGACCGCATTCAGTGCTCTTGGCAATCAGAGACGCTATGCGAGATTGCCTATGGGGTATAAGAATAGCCCCGAGGTTTTTGCGGCACGCATTGTGTCAATTTTACATGAAATTGACCCTGATGCATTTTCATATGTCGATGATATTTACTTGACTTATGATGAGCTACATCCCCATCTCATGCGCGTAGATCGCATTATCACGTGTTTCGCAACTTTAGGTTACAAATTCAATTTTGTAAATTCACATATTGCCTTTTTGGCTGTTCTTTTCCTTGGTTACGAACTGAATAACGAGGGTAGGAGGTTGGCAGCCCACTTTTTGGAGAAGTGTGCTCAATTGCAACCTCCGTCTACCCTCAAGAAGTTACAATCTCTGCTGGGTTAGCTTGAATTTTGGCAAAACCTACATTCCATATTATGCTCAGCCTATCAAATCGATATATGCGTTGATACAACCTACTTTCTTGTCTTCCAGTTGGCTTCCGGAACACACCACAGTGCTGCGGACTTTGCAGTCTGATCTGCTTGCAACTCAATTCCTGTTAACTAGAGAATACTGCAAATTTGATCATAAGGATTGTACCAGGAACATTAGGATTCACCTACGTGACTTTCAATGAAGGGGTCACAATTCCCATAGCTTACAAATCGCATTTGTATAATCCAGCATAGTTGCGTTTTTCATCTACTGAAAAGATTTTAACAGCAGTACAGATGACGATTCTAAAGGAACGCTCTCTGGCTCAGGGCAAACACATTTTAATGGTTTTGCCTGTGCCCGCTTTAGAAGCTGTCACGAAGGCGACTGTACCGAATTCTTAAGCTCTGCATCGACGTTGGATACAATGGGCTAGTTCATTGACGTCGGCTGATGTCAATTTAGCTTTTGATCCTTCTTTGCAAATTCAAGAGTTTTTACAATATGAATGTGTCCATCCTTTTCCTTCGTCCCTTCTTCCTCTTGACCAGTACAAATGTATCATTTACACTGGTGGTTCTGCATAGCCAGCCATTTGTTCTAAACATGCTTATTCTGCAGCCTGCGGTATAGTTGTAGGCACGGTAGTGAACGGTGATTTTAAATCTTCCTTGGTTCACAAACAATCCCTTAGGGATTGTACAGCACGATTGGCTGAGTTACCTGCTTTGCTCCTGGCTCTTGAGTTTGCCGATCCGGCTGTGCATACTCTTGTAGTGTGCCTCTCTTTCTACTGTGTACAATCCTTTAATGGCGACTTATTCTTTTGGAAACAGAATGATTTTTGTGATTCTAAGTGTAGCGCAATAAAGCATAAAACGCTTTGGGTCCGAGTGGCCGCTCTTAAGGAACGTTTGCCACTCACACATGTTATCCATATATTAGGCCATCAACGTGTGAGAGCGCACGCTGTTGGTAATTCTGTGACTGATGAGGCAGCCAAATCTGCAGTAGCCACATGCTCAGTAGGAGCTGTTACAAGGTCCATGACTTAAATTGATGATGACATTTTGGCTGCTATAGGCGGAACGAAGGAGGGTACTCCATTTCCCCAAGGTTTCCCTTCACGTTATACTTATAACTTGACCACTGATCAGGTTTCATTTGTGACTGTTCCCACGGTTGGTGATCCCTTGATTCCCAACAGGGACCACAGACTTTCACTGATTGTGGCCGCCCATGAAGGAATGGCTTCTGCGCACGCAGGAGTGACGGCCGCAGTTTCTCTTTTACAACAACACTATTGGTGGCACTGTTTATACCAACATACACGCAAATGTGTGCTTTCCTGTGACATTTGTCAACAGATTAAACCTTCAACTGTTTCGCGCCCACCACACACTCATCTCTTCATTTCTAACCATCGGTTTGGATGTATTTATCTTGATCTGAAAGAGACTATTAGTTATGGATTCCTCACCTTAGAATTACCAGCCGTCAGACTGGAACCGGAGAATTTTTCTTCAGCAGTGCCCCTGTGCGTCGGTAGGTGGCGTCGGTCGACTCCAATTCGTCGTTAGCGTCGTGATTGCCGGAATGACGTCGCGGTATCTACTTAGGCGCCGTGCCTGCGTGCTGACGTCAGTTCTTTCTTTTTCCGCACCAGCCAGCGCAGATCCGGAGAGAGCGGTTCCTCTAGTCACTTTTTGACTTACCCTTTTTCGACTTTTTGTCGACATCTTTTCGAGTCGTTTCGACTCCTGGTGCACAGGAATGTCACATTGGCGAACCGGTTTTAAGCCTTGTGGCTCCTGCTACAAGCTGATGTCTGTGATGTGGGTCCATCTAGTGTGCCTCTGGTGTCTAGAGCGTGACCACTACCCGAAGTCGTGCTCCGACTGCTGATCCAAGGCCCTGAAGTCTTTGCGGGAGTGTCCGGAAAGCTTCTGGAGGCCCGGAAGTCGGCTCTGCACCGCTCGAGGTCCCAGTCGAGAGGGAGGTCGCGGGAATGGTCGCGGAGCCATCACAACCACTCCTCGTCGAAGTCTTCGGGTAAGTCGAACCACAAAAAGAAGGCGAAGAAGCACCGTCGCTATTCGCGTTCTCCCCGTCCGTTGGCCAACGCTACGGCGGTTGCGGATGGTAGTTCGACTCTGCCCGCGGAGCCTGTTGGGTCGACTCCGAGCCTCCCTCCCTTCCCGGGAGCCGGAGCGACTCCTGCCCAACTTCATAGTTTTTACGAAGCCCTCCACTCCATCTTTGTACAGACCGACTCTGCTGGCGCGCCTTCGGGCCCCACGGACTCAGCTGGGGGTTCTAGGCCTTCGATGCCGGCGGCTTTGGCCCCGGTGCCGCAGGGCCCCCAGGGATCCAGGCCTGGATCTGGATCGGCGCTGGTCGACCTTACGACACCTCATCCGTAGCCGAATCCATTGGCGACACCTCCGCCCCCTCCGACGCCGGTTGTGTCCCCAACGGATGTCCACCCCGGCCTCCCCCTCGACATGGACACGGAGCCGGACCGGCATCGACCGACGCCGGTACCGGCGCCGACCTGTACTTTTTTTACCTCTGTTCTCCCCTGGTGTTCCCTATCGCCCTGAGTGGCTACCAAAGGAGGGTGAGGAGGACTGGGAAGGGTCTGTGGACCCTCTGGCAGACCAGTTAGAAGAACTGGACTGGAGAGAGGAGTTGGGTGAGGCCAGTAGTCTGGAAACTTCTCCAGACCTTGGCATGCTTTCTCCCCCTACCGTGGCTACGGAGGAGGGTGCCTCTTAACCTGTGGTGTTGCGTAGGGCGGCTGAGGCCATGGACCTTGAGCTTCCTACGGTGGTGATCAGAACTAACCTCCTGACTGAGGTGCTTCAACCGGCAGCGGCCTCTTCGGAGCCCCTGCTGCCGTTCAATAAGGCCCTCACGGACATCCTTATGGGCACTTGGTCCAAGCCCAGCACAGGGGCTCCTGTGGAGAGGATGATTGCCCGACGCCACTGCCCGGCCCCGGGCGACCCCATTTTTCTCTCCCAACACCCTACCCCCGAGAGCTTGGTGGTCCAAGCCTCGACTTCCAAGGGCGCATTCCCTACTGCACCACCCGATAGGGAATCCAAGAAGCTGGACCATCTTTGGAAGAAGATGTTTCCTTCCGCCAGCTTAGGACTGCGGTCGGTGAACACTGTATGCTCTTGGGCCGTTACTCCCATTCTGTGTGGGACACCGTCGCGCAGGTGCTGCCACAGTGCCCGGAGGAGGCCCGGGTCGTGCTCTCCCGTGCAGTTGCCAAGGGTAGAGACGCAGCGAAATTCGCCATACGATGTGGACTGGACACTGCCGACTCGCTAGGCAGAACGATTTCAACGTCGGTAGCCCTGAGACGCTACGCCTGGCTGAGGTTTACTGGCTTTTCGTGTGATGTCCAATCAACTCTTTTGGACATGCCCTTTGATGGCCGTCGCTTGTTTGGCGACAAAGCAGACAACGTGCTCGAGCCCTTCAAGGATTCTAGGGCTACGGCCACATCCTTGGGCCTCACTACCACCTCTTGCCCCGCGCAGTCTGCTTTTTGCCCCTTTCGTGGCTACAGAAGGGGTACCCCGCCACGTTCCGCCCACATCCACAGGCCTGTGCAAGCTGTCCAGCCTCTGCGCAGCCAGGGACGTGGGACCCAGCATCGTGGGTGCAGGGACCAGCGGACGGGCCAGTCCACCAGCGCCCCCTCTGCAGCAGCCTCAAAGCCCTCCTAGTCCGACCTTTCAGGGCCACCAGTTGCCAGTGGAAGGCAGGATTCGCCATCACCTCCCCCACTACCTCAACATCACGTCGGACAGGTGGGTTTTGCAGATAGTCCGGAGGGGCTACTCCCTCCCCTTTGAGAATACCCCTCCCTCCATGCCACCTGCCTTCCATCACATGTCAGAGGATCACTTGGCCCTTTTCCGTCAGGATGTTGCGGCTCTCTTGGCCAAGGGAGCCATCGAGCGAGTCCCTGTGCCAGATGTAGGTCGTGGTTGTTACTCCCACTACTTCCTCGTACCCAAGAAGGACAAAGGCCTCCGTCCTATCTTGGATCTCAGGGACATCAGCCGCTTCCTCCAGAAGGAGAAGTTCAAAATGTTGACATTGGCTCAGGTCCTGTCTGCCCTTGACACTGGATGGTAGCATTGGACTTGCAGGACGTCTATTTCCACATCCCCGTCCTGCCGGCCCACAGGCGTTACCTACGGTTCACGGTGGGCCACAAGCATTTTCAGTTTACCGTACTCCCCTATGGCCTTACCAGCGCCCCTCAAGAGTTCACGAAAGTGATGGCGGTGGTCGCAGCTCCTCTGCGCAGATCAGGGGTTCCAGTCTGCCCCTATCTCGACGACTGGCTGTTGAAGGTGAGCTCAACTCAGGCTGTCGTCTCCCACCTCCAGACTACAGCGATCCTCCTGCATTCGCTGGGGTTCACCATCAACATGCCGAAGTCACACCCGATTCCCTCTCAGAAGCTCGTTTTCATCGGAGCGGTTCTGGACACAGCGCAGTTTGGGCTTATCCTCCCGAACAGCGAGTCCAGGATATTCGGGCTATGATTCCGATCTTTCAACCTCTATCCCGGGTTTCGGTCAGAATGACCTTGAGGCTACTGGGCCTCATGGCGTCCTGCATCCTGCTGGTGGACTATGCCAGGTGGCATATGCGGGCTCTGCAGTGGGACCTGAAGTTGCAGTGGGCACAGCATCAGGGGAATCTTTCCGATTGCGTCCAGATCTCGGAGGGCACTGCACACCAAATGCAGTGGTGGCTAACGAACCAGGATTGTGTCAACGGCAGATCCCTCTCCCTTCCCCAACCAGAGTTCACAGTGGTGACGGATGCCTCACTAATGGGGTAGGGCGGCCACCTGGGGGAGGCGGAGATCAGAGGCCTCTGGTCTCCAGCGGAGTCCGGGCTCCACATCAACCTTCTGGAGCTCCGGGCGATTCGCCTTGCACTGAAGGCATTCCTTCCTTCTGTCAAAGGAAGAGTAATGCAGGTGTTCACGGACAACACCACCGCCATGTGATTCTGCAACAAACAGGGCGGGTGGGGTTGTGGACCCTATGTCAAGAGGCTCTTTGCCTTTGGACGTGGCTGGAACATCAGGGCATGTCCCTGGTGGTTCAACACCTGGCAGGTTCTTTGAACGCCAGGGTGGAAGAACTCAGCCGCCGGTGCATGATGGATCACGATTGGCGTCTTCACTCGGAGGTCGTGCCAGGCCTCTTTCAGCAGTGGGGAGAGCCTTGGTTAGATCTATTCGCCACTGAAGAGAATGCGCAATGTCAGTAGTTCTGCGCGTTGGAATTTCCAAGGCGGCACTCGCTAGGCGACGCTTTTCATCTCAAGTGGAGTTGCGGTCTATACGCCTTTCTGCCTATACCACTAATGCCCAGAGTGCTGAAGAAGATCAAGCGAGACCGGACCCAAGTCATTCTTGTGGCTTCGGACTGAGCACGAAGAGTCTGGTATCCCGAGTTCTTGAACATGGCAATCGATCCTTCGATCAGACTGTCCCTTCGGGAGGATCTTCTGTCGCAGCAGCAGGGGAAGGTCCTCCACTCAAACCTGTCCAGCCTCCACCTCCTTGCGTGGAGATTGAGCGGCGACAGTTGACAGCTTTCGACCTTCCTCCCGAAGTTTGGAACGTTATCTTGGCAGCCAGGCGTCCCTCCACCAAAACAGTATACGCCTGTGGATGGAATACATTTGTGGCATGGTGCACAGCAAAGGCTGTGGATCCCCTTTCTGCCCCTCTTTCAGAGGTTCTACTCTTCATTCTTTCCTTGGCCCAGAAGAGCTCTGCTCTGGGCACTCTCAAGGGCTATCTTTCGGCCATTTCGGCCTTTCTTTTTTTAAATTTTTTTATTGCAGTTTTTTACATACAACATTGCAAAAAAAACAAGCATTGGCATAGCCAATAGGTCTCGCTTTTGGGGCCTTATAAGTGTTTAGCCAGAGCTATTGACTTTGCCAATGTCTTCAAGCTGTGCTGTAGAGAAGTGTGGCTGCTGTGCGGCATGCTGAAAAGTTATAATAAAAAAGTGTCAGAAGCATTTTTGTTACTTTATATATGACCAAGAAGGCATTATGTAAAACTGAACGACCATATTAAAAAAAGTATTTACAATAAAAAATGTCCTCAGTTTTCTTTTGTTCTTGCAATGCTGACAATGGTTGTTTGTTAATGCTTTTTTTTTGAGGGGGCATAAACAATCGGAGGGTGAAGGTTGGGAACTAGTACCTGTATTATAACACTAGCAGCGGCCAGACGCTAGGGGAGAATCATCAGATGCCAGATTCCGAGAGCAGGCTGAGGTGGTGCTGAGTGATGCTGAGGTGGTAGTGGTGGTGGTGGTGACTGTTGCGGAGACGATGCTGAGGTGATGCTGAATGATACTCTGGTGTTGCTGAGTGATACTGCTGTGGTGCTGAGTGATGCTGTGGTGGTGCTGAGTGATATTGTCTTGGTGCTGAGTGATGCTGTGGTGGTGCTGAGTGATATTGTCTTGGCGCTGAGTGATGCTGTGGCGGCGTTGAGTGATGCTGTGGCGGCGCTGAGTGATGCTGTGGCGGCGCTGAGTGATGCTGTGGCGGCCCTGAGTGATGCTGTAGCGGCCCTGAGTGATGCTGTGGTGGCGGTGAGCGATGCTGTGGTGGCGGTGAGCGATGCTGTGGCGGTGCTGAGCGATGCAGTGGCGGTGATGAGCGATGCAGTGGCGGCGCAGAGCGATGCTGTGGTGGCGCTGAGCGATGCTGTGGTGGCGCTGAGCGATGCTGTGGTGGCGCTGAGCGATGCTGTGGTGGCGCTGAGCGATGCTGTGGTGGCGCTGAGCGATGCTGTGGTGGTGCTGAGCGATGCTGTGGTGGTGCTGAGTCATCCTGTGGTGGTGCTGAGTGATGCAGTGTTGGCCCTGAGTGATGATGTGGTGTCGCTGAGTAAAGCTATGGTGGTGCTGAGTGATGCTGTGGTGGCGCGGAGTGATGCTGTGGTGGCGCGGAGTGATGCTGTGGTGACGCTGAGTGATGCTGTGGTGACGCTGAGTGATGCTGTGGTCGCGCTGAGTGATGCTGTGGTTGTGCTGAGTGATGCTGTGGTTGTGCTGAGTGATGCTGTGGTTGCGCTGAGTGATGCTGTGGTTGCGCTGAGTGATGCTGTGGTTGCACTGAGTGATGCTGTGGTTGCACTGAGTGATGCTGTGGTTGCACTGAGTGATGCTGTGGTTGCACTGAGTGATGCTGTGGTTGCACTGAGTGATGCTGTGATGGCGTTGAGTGATGCTGTGATGGCATTGAGTGATGCTGTGATGGCATTGAGAGATGTTGTGTTGGTGCTGAGTGATGCTGTGCTGGCTCTGATTGATGCTGTGGTTGCGCAGAGTGATGCTGTGGTGTTGCCGAGTGAGAGATAGAGTGAAGATATAATGCCCAATTAGAGAGGGTGGTGAGAGAGAAAGAGAGAGAAAGGGTGTACATAGAATAAAGAGTGGAGCAGGATAGAGAGAGAGAAAGAAGGGGAGAGAGAGTGAATGAAGGAGTTTGAAAGAGAAACAGATAAAGGGGTGAGAGAGAATGAAAGGCTAAAAAAGATAGAGAGGGGAGAGTTAATTCAGTAGAGAGAGAATTAGAGGGGAGAGAGAGAGAAGGAGAGAGACAATAAGAGTGGGGTGTGTGGAGTTTAAATAGAGTGAAGAAGTGACGCGGAAAAAGTAACCTTAAATATAGCTTTGTGCACTTCCAAAACCCGCTTACTAAAACTCTCGGCCAGACCAGCGCAAGCGCTGGTGCAGGCTCAGACCTAAAAAACGGTTCCAGCATAATAGTGACAGTACTGAGAATAGAGACGCACAGCAACCACAATTGTTCATCCCGTAGTTACATCATTGATTGAAGATTACGGCGGCATCCATAGCGTGTTCCACATGCCCACCATCCGCAATCCCCATATTTAGCATTTGCGAGTAATAAAGCATAAGTTATTATTACATCCACATTAGGAGACTTCTTCCATTTTATATACATAAGCAAAGCATACAATACGTTATATAGGTTGGGAGCACGGGCCTTTATTAGGTGCCAGTGGGTGTTCCAACAGGTACAGTTTGAGAGGGTCCCATATGTCACGAGGTCTAGACGAGAGTGGTAGGAGTTCAGCATAAGTGTAGGCCTGTTCTTGCCAGAGTGTCATATCCACAATCCACTCCTTGAATTTTGCCGCCCGGCCTCTGCCACACCTGCAGGCCACACGTCGCCTGGCAAGTAGTAGACTGAATGTAACAAATTTGCGGTTCGCAGCTGGAATCTCCTCTGTGAATCCGAGGAGTGCGAGCAGTGGGGACATTGAGATTTTCAAGAGTGTCATCAGCTCCAGCGCAGCAAACACCTGCTGCCAATATGCACATACCGAGCTACATTCCCACGCAAGGTGCAGAAAATCAGCATCCTCTGCCTTGCACCTATCACACTGGTTCGTTCCTCGAATGCCGTATTTGTGCAGCCTAACCGGGGTGTAATAAAGGCGATGTAGGAACCTGTAGTGAGTGATGCGGAGTCTACTGCTAGAGGAGACTAGCTCAGTCTGCTTACAGCAATATTCCCACTGGTGTTTAGTGATATCCTGCCCAAGCTCAGCGGCCCATTTTTCGCTCGCAGAGCAGGGAGGTTATACTATTTCAGCGTATAGGCTATGGTACAATGTGGATACCAAGTGAGAAGCATTGTCAGTTCGCAGCATATGATGCAGTGGGGAAACTGTTGGGGGCTCAAGAGGGTAGGAGGGAGTATTTTCCTTAATACCCTGTCGCAGACGGACATAAAGAAAAACGTCCATAGGGGAAGGCGATGTACCCCGAAATAATTGCGGCATGGTGCGAAACCTGCCATTTAAATAGAGGTCCCCCCAGCAATGTATGTTGTGCTTATTTTTAGTCTTAGTAAAGACTCCTTCTTGCAAGACAGGCATCTTCGGGTGATATGTAAGCGGAAGCAGCGGAGAGTAGAGCATGGGAGCCTGCAGGTGGTGCCCTATGCGTTGCCATGCTTTGACCGTGCATTCCACTGAGGTCGGACTCAACGTGCGTGGTGCGGGTGCAGTCAGTATGGCTCCCTCTAACGGGATAGGATCCACCAGCCAATGTTCCATTGCAACATGAGGCGTATATCTGGGAGGATGGAACCAGTAATGGGCAAAGTGTGCCTGCGCACATAGATAGTACAATTCAAAATTGGGAATTTCAAACCCCCCCTGAGAGTAGGGGCGTGTGAGTGTGTCCCATTGTAACCGGGGTTGTTTACCACCCCAAACTAGTCTGATCAATTCCGATCTGAGCAGAGAAAAAAAATGCCTACCTGGATAGTACGGAATATTTAAAAACAAGTATAAAAGCTTGGGAAGGACGATCATTTTAATGAGGGAGATGCGCCCCGCCATGGTGAGAGGGAGAGCGATCCATCGTGTGATGCTACTCGTGATATGCTTCAATGTGCGCCCATAATTAAGTCTAAGTAATTCTTCGCGATCTGTAGTAACGTGTATCCCCAAATACTTCACTTCAGACGTGCACCATTCTATGGGAAAATTTGTGGGGAATGGTGTGACTGACTGAGTGAGTGGGAAAAGCTGAGACTTAGCCCAGTTGATATGTATGCCCGAGAGGCCACCGAATCTAACAAACTCCCGGAGGAGTGGATTGAGGTTTTGGAGTGGCTCCTTAACATATAAGGTGACATCTTCTGCGTAGAGGGAGATTAGAATTGGACGAAGGAAGCATCGAAGGGCCTTTACTTGATGATGCTGCATGATTTTTGCCGCCAGGGGTTCCATGGCAAGGGCAAATAGTAGGGGGGAGAGAGGACAACCCTGTCGGGTACCCCGGGTGAGCGGGATAGAAGAGGATGTGTGCCCATTAATCAACACCCTCGCTGTAGGGGAGGTATATAGGAGGCGAATCCAGGATAGAAACCCTACGGGGAGCCCCATGCATTGAAGAATAGTAAAGAGATAATCCCACTCCACAGAGTCGAAGGCCTTCGTGGCGTCCAAAAAAACCGCCACCAATGCCAGCTGTGGGTCGACGTTCTGTAAAATGGAATAGAGGGTACGGAGGTTGTGGGAGGTCGCCCTACCAGGGATAAAACCCGCCTGGTCAGGCAGCACCAATTTCTCCATCAAGAGACTTAGACGGTTAGCTAATAACTTCGCCAGGATTTTCGCATCCGTATTAATGAGGGATTGGGGTCGGTACGAGTTGCACCGGTCCGCGGGTTTGCCAGGTTTCAAGAGGGAGGTAATAAGTGCCTCTCTCATAGAGCCCGGGAGGACCCGCGTCTCCTGAGCCTCCATGAACACCTCCTTCAACACCGGAAGTAACTGGTCAATATATGACTTGTAGAAGTCAATAGGAAGCCCATCAGAGCCCGGGGCCCTCCCCGATTTCATTTGCATAATGGCCTCTCTGAGCTCGTCATTTTCGAACTGCGCTGCTAAGAATTCTCGTTGGTTGTCGCCTAACCATCCCAGCGCTATATCTTCGAGGAAGGGAGTGAAATCTGGGGGCTCAGTCCTACGGGTAGTGTAGAGGTCTGTGTAAAATGCAGTGAACGGGCACAGAGCAGTATTAAAGTCCCCCCCAAGATGACATGGGTAGAACCCACTTTAAGAATTTGCCCCCATAGGGCAGTGAAGTAATCCGGTTCATCGGTGTTGGGCCCATAACAGCAAACAAGTGTGACCGACTGCGTGCCCAGTATACCCCAAAGCATGCAATGTCTACCCGACGGGTCGCAGAAATCGCCACCTAGAATAAAGGGTGTGTTTTTTTTTTTAACTAAAATCAAGGTGCCCTGTGAATAAGTGGAGTAAGGGGAAACACCCGCTGGGTAGCCCATCGGCTCCCAAAGCAGGGCAAACGACGTGGGTCTGTATGCGTCTCCTGGAGCATGGCTATGTGTATTTGATGCCTATCGAGGTAGGCAAGAATTTGTCAACATTTGCTGGGATCTCCAAGTCCTCTGACATTCCGCGTGAGTAATTTTATGCGAAGCGTTTCAGGATGGGGGGGACATTACTACGGAAAAGGTATACAATTAGAAGTGTCGTGGTGGAGATGTCGACGTATAGTTATCTCAAAGTGTGCTGGCATGTCTTTCTGCTGGTGACCTTCATACAAACCATTAAAAAACAGTAACAATCCCCATCCCACCCTCACCCACAACAGCACCCCAATCGTGCTGGGAATGTCCCGCCCGTCCAGAACCCAAGACACCCATGGCATTACAACCCAGGTCCAAGTAGTCCCATAAGGAATGCCAAATAACAAAACAGTAATCAGGGGGGATCGCCCATATGGGGGGATCGCTAGTGTAGCACGAAAACCTCCCTTCTCTCGAAACTGTTGAGTAGTTTCTCAGTGGCCCAGAGATGTTGAAGGCGAGAAGAGGAGGGTGCTTGGCATAGTCCAGTACAAAACCACCTATCGCATGTGCTTGTACCCACCCATTCCATCATGCAAAGTCCATGCGCTAAGTACTACACTTATCTGTCCTCGACGAATTGGTTACAGTCCGGTACATCAGCGAGGAGTGTAGTGTTCCCCACGCCAAGCGCAGTCTCGAAGTTCACATCCGTATCACATCACGGCAGGACAACAGGCGAAAACTGAGTTTGAGAAGAACAAGAAAGGAACATAGTGCTGCTATACCCATCCTAGAGGATCCTAGAGGATCAGTCCGTATTAGGAGAAGGCGATCTGGATGCGTGGTCCTCGGACGTTCCTCTCGGGGAACGACGCTTGACAGACTTGATAAAATCCTCCACTTGGTGTGGGTTGGTAAAGATGGAATGTTTGCCTTGGTAGGAAACTCTCAGACGTGCTGGGTAAAGGAGGGCATATTCGATCTGTGCCTTGCGAAGCTTTTGCTGGACCCCAAGGAATTTACGGCGCGCCTCCTGCACCGCGACGATAAAATCTGGAAAGATGGTGAATTCCATGCCATCATATCGTAATGACTTGCTCTCACGGGCCATTTTTAGCGCAGAGTCTCGGTCTCGATAGTTGAGCAAACGAGCCACAATGGGGCGGGGAACCCCGCCTGGAGGCGGACGAGGTCCCAGGGAGCGGTGCACCCGTTCTACGATAAGCTGCGTTGAGAATGTTTCTTCACCACAGGCACCACGCAGCAGACGCTCAACGAACTCCTCCATGCGTCCCGTGCTTTCCGGGATACCCACTATTCGAATGTTATTCCGGCGACTGCGAGCTTCAAGGTCCTCATTTTTGGCAGCTATAACCTTGAGAAGCTTATCCATTTGCGACACCTGGAGCTGCAGCTGTGAAGTGCTATCCTCGTTGTCTGAGATGCGCCGCTCCGTCTCCTTGATCTGCTCATCGTGCTTATCTACCTTCTGTATTAAAAAGTCCAAGCGGCTATTCATAGTATCCATTTTCCCCGAGAGGCAGACAAGCTATGTTGCATAGCGAGGAGCAATGTTTTGACCTCATCCCCTGGGGGTGAAGGCGGCACCTACGTCGGCTCCCCAGTGAGCGGAACCGCTTCTTCCGAGGCTGAGCGTGTAACTGCCTTCATGGCATCAAAAACCAGCTTCGGCTGGCGGCCATCCGGTTTCCCCAATGCAGCCCAAGCGAAATGCGGCGCGCGAGGCGACACCGACAGCTAAAGAATACTCCCCCAGTAGGGCACCCAGCACTGCAGTGTTAAGAAGGGTCTGTTGTCCGCAGTGGATGGGAGGGGGGATCAGTAGCAGGGAAGAGACGTTGCCACTGCCCTCTCTCAGTACCGTTGTAGATAGCGGCTGCAGCTAGGAGCAAACATGCTATCGGGCGCTCAACCTCCCTGGCCCTCAGACAGTGCTCCACAGTGAAGGAAAATGAACGCAGACAGCACATTAGTGAGGAGCCCATTCTGCATGTGCCCGGCGGCCCCCGGACCGCGGGCATGAGGTGAGGTACAGCGTTGCGGTGCTCTTATGTCCAGTGAGAGAGGAGAGGGCACGCCCAGCACGTCGCCTGGAGAAGAGTCCGGGGAGCTCCCAGCACAATAGGGTACAGACAGAGATGCAAACACCCTCCAACAAGGTGCTAGCAGCACGTCAGTTTGGCAGGCCAAAACGCATCCTGTGTCTGTGGTGTCGTAGTACCCCGCAGGCAGCGACAGTCCCTTTGAGGCGGAGGGCCCCGGCAGCAAAACGCCCCACAGTAGGCGCCCAGATGCGTGGAAACCAGGGCAGATGTGCGCAAAGAGCCGCAAGCAGGTGAAACTCCCAACTACACACCCCTCGGGGAAGGGGCTATGTGGGCAGTTGCAGCACCAAAGTACCTGCGTATCCTCTTGTCTCCGCCCCCGCCCAGAGCGCCCACAGTGGTAGGATTGAGGCTTCAAGTAGGGGCACGTATCCAGCGCTCGGGGGACGACAGAAAGCAACACGCCTCTCAGGATTCGCGGCAGGGCGGGACGCTTGACAGTGTATTGCGGCCCACAACGGAGCAGAGCCGTGTCACGATCGCCGATCTCGGGTGTGCCTCCCGCCGTCGACGGATACAACCTGGGCCTGGGTCCGTCCCTCGCAGCAGCCGGCATATGAATGTTGTCGCGCTGAAGGAGCAGCAGGTTTCCGGCGCGAGCACCGCGGGTCCAACACTCGCGGCGGCTGCCGATTTCACAGGCCCATTGCGGCCTCTGTATTTTGCCGCACTCACCGCAGCCAAGGCGATCGACCTTCCGAGCCCAGTCCCAGATGCAGACGGTCCGGATACTTCAGGCACCCTGGGCGAGTCAGTGGCCTCTCTCCGCACCTCACGCCCCGCAGACCGCTCGGGCCTGCTGCCACATAGAAACCACGGACCTCGAGTTACGAAATCAACCGCGCAGGGCTCTCTCCAACGCTCTCCCCGCTCGAGTCTTCCGCCGGCTCGGGAGGTGTCAGCGGGGGTCTCCGGACTCCGAAATTCACACCGGAGGCAGTGGGTGAGTTAAGGATCAGCTGACAGTTGTAGGAAGCAGGATCAGTAGGCGGTAGAGAGGATTAATGTAGGATCATGCCGCCAGGCAGCCAGAGCCTCACTGGTGTGCGGCCATCTTGGTCGTGCGCCACCTAGCGCCCCCTCCCATTTCGGCCTTTCTTCACCTTCCAGATCAAGCTTCTCTTTTCAAGTCCCCTATTGTAAATCGTTTCCTTAAGGGCATTACTCACTTGTTTCCTCCTATTCCTTTCATATTGCCCCAGTGGGACTTTAATTTTGTTCTGACTTACCTTATGTGTGCTCCCTTCGAGCCGCTACATAACTGTCCTCTCAGACTTTTGACACTCAAAACTGCGTTTTTGGTTGCCATCACCTCTGCTCGCATGGTGAGTGAGCTTCAGGTTCTTTCTTCGAAACCTCCTTTCCTGGCTGTTCATCCGGACAAGGTTGTCCTTCGCACTAGGCCTTCCTTTCTTCCCAAAGTGGTTACCTCTTTCCACATAGGACAGACCATCACTTTGCCCACCTTCTTCCCGGCCTCGCATCCTTCTAAAGAGGAGGAGAGGCTCCACCGTCTGGATACAAAACGTGTGCTTTCCTTTTATCTGGATCGCACAAGACCATTCGGGGTGGATGATCAACTCTTTGTTGGCTATGTGGGCGCCAAGAAAGGTCGGGCCGTGCAAAAGCGGACCGTCTCTCGATGGGTCGTTCTTTGCATCAAAATTTGTTATTCCTTGGCAAAAAAGGGACCTCGTGTAGGTTTGCACGCCCATTCCACCAGGGAGATGGCAGCCACTATGGCTTTGGGACGTGGAGTCCCCCTTCATGACATCTGCCAGGCAGCTACATGGGCTTCATTTCACACGTTCACTAAACATTACTGCCTGGACAGCCAAGTCCGGAGAGACGGCTTTTTTGGCCGTTCAGTTCTCCAGAACTTTCTGGTGTGAACTTAGTTCGCAGACCCACCTCCGGGGTTGGTATTGCTGGGGTATCTATTCTAAGGTGAGGAATCCATAACTAATGGTCTCTTTCAGATGAACAAGTTACTTACCTTCGGTAACAATATATCTGTAAGAGACGTATATTAGTTATGGATTCCTCACCGCCCCACTCATCCTCCCCGTTCTGCAAACTGACTTCTAGGGTAAGGGACTTCCTTTCAGGGCCCTAGTTTTGTGCACCAGTGGTCAGTGTCTTCCATGGCTCTGCGCTTCTGGCGTGGAATGTCGTGTAAAGAACTGACGTCAGTGCGCAGGGGCGGCATCTAAGTAGATACCGCAATGTCATTCCGGCGATCAAGACGCCAACAACGAACTCTGAGTCGACCGATGCCCCCTACCGACGCGCAGGGGTACTGCTGAAGAAAAATTCTCCGGATCCAGTCTGACGCCTGGGGGTAATTCTAAGGTGAGGAATCCATAACTAAAATATGTCTCTTACAGATATATCGTTACCGAAGGTAAGTAACTTGTTCATCACTGCGGTCCCATAACATCCGACAATGCTTTCAAATATATTTTGGTTGCAGTGGATTTGTGCACTAGGTTCCTCTGGGTTTGGCCGCAGCACTGTGCTGACGCTTGTGGTGTAATAAAAGAATTGCATGTCTTTGTAGGGACATATGCCTGTGGCACCTTCCATTCAGACCAAGGTCCGGCTTTTGCCTCTAAGGTTTACCGTGATTCGATGAAGTCTATGGGGGTGCAGGTGCATTTCTCGTCTCCATATCGGCCTGAAGGCAATTCTGTTGTGGAGCGGATGAACCGTGAATTAAAGCAATCTTTAACAGCAAGAGTATTAGGTACAGGCCAGGGCTGGTTGACTCATCTCTATAGGGTTCAACATGCACTAAATAATCTCCCTAGAAGATCTCTGAGTGGGCGGACCCCGTACGAAGTGCTCTTTGGCATTAAGATGTTTGTGCCAGACCTTGATGGTCTAGACGTTGTGGCGGCTGCCGCAACATTTGACATAGTTAACCATTGTGCTATGTTACTGGATCTACAAAAGAATTGAGATGCTCTGGCAAAACCCATTTGCCCTCGCCAATGGATGCAGTGGTGCTGATTCCTGTTTCTGGCTGGCTTCCTAAAGTTGGTGTTCTGGTCCGGGAGAAAGTGGCGAACAAGAAGGAAATCAATCCAACATACCGTGCTCCAGTCCTGGTCCTTGGTCTTAAGGGCACCCAAACTGTTATCTTACCTTCGCTACCTGGATGCAAGGATAATCGGTTCATTTCAATTGAACATGTCAATTTACACCTTGTGGCCGATACTCAATAGTATGCCCACAAGAATCCTGCGTCGGGATGTTACACTACATCGGATGGATTCTGTTTTTCCTGATTCTACCCATCACCCAGATGGGGAGATTGACTCTTCAGTTGATCAATTAACTGTTTTATCTTCTACATCTACCACTATGGAACACGAGAATGCTTCCCCAGCAGTTGAACTTCAAGTTGATCTCCCATACTCTAGAATATATTCGACCTCTAATGAAGAACAGCCCCCACTGTTTCAGCTCAGTTCCAGCGGTTACTATATCGACCAAGATAATTTTTCTTCGGGCACTTCATTGTCTTCTGCTATCTCTCTAACCCCGGCACGGATATGTGTTTTCATCTCGTGGTTGAAAAGAAATTACCTGGTCCCACCATGAACTTACATCCGGATTCTACAATCAGTGGTTTTTCTCTTCATGTTGATTGGATTAAGTCTTTTTCCTTTCTATTAATGGCCACTACTTGCCTGTACACTTTGTTGTAGAACTGGTTGACGGAGTACTAGCCCCTCGTACTTGTTCGCATAGAATGAAAAGAGCCCAAACCCTTGTTAATATTTCAGCAGTCCTGATCGTTGATGGCATTATTTGGGACAAAGTGCCATTTGATGTATATGGTCCGATGGAAACCCTGCAAATTCCATATGTCTTCCTTGTTTCCTTGGCTGATGTTGTTTTACCTGGCATGCATTCAGATGATTGGGATGTGAATGCTGTTAATTCTTTGTTTTCTGATTTACAATATTATACTGTTTTTGATACTGACGACCCATATTTGAATTCCACAAACTCATCAGATTTTTGGTGCCATTAACATTATAGCATCACTTTCTTCACAAAACCAGTACTCTGAGAAGAGCTTTTAATTATGCACAATATAAACCTTGCCCAACATCATCTAAAGGGAGTTCCATGACACAGAAAGAGAAATTCACGTATTTTACTGGTTACAATCTATCCGACCAAGCATCATATTATTTCAAATTGAATGTTGCCACATTGAACAAATATATGCTTCCACAGGCTAAGTTAGTTTATTCTTCATCCTTCATAGCAACCTTTCCCGCTAAAGGTTATGATTATTGGAAGGACGCTATTGATTTAAAGTCTATTTGGGGCACCAAATTTTGGCAAGTGCAAGGTAGTGAGTCCTTGCATCGTGCCTAATACCGTCTCAGTTCATATTTTTAAATCTTAAGGTCCAACAAACTACATGTTTCGGTTTAGCCACTGCTAAAAATGTAAATACTCCCTCTATTCTGACTATGGCTCAATATGAGATGTGGCATACACTACAGAAGAATTAACTTGTATGATACAAAATGGCACTTTTAATTCTTCTATGATTCATCCAGAGGGTTGGTTACTATGGCCTACAGATGGCATGCCATTTACGCTTCGTAAATGTTACAAATGGATTTACCCAACATAGATCTGATCCTCGTTACCCCCATTCACATATAGTTACCACTTATTCTATTGGTAAATTATGTCAACAGTGATTGGAACATTCCACATTGTCGTCTGTGAAGCACCATCTTTCCCTTTTGTCAGGTGACATTGATCTTTCGGGTTTTCTTTTGGGTCCAAAGTCCCCGCGCATTAAACGTTTTGTTTATGCAGCATATAATGAATTTTGGAAGCTCGCACAAATAGAAGCAGCAGTACGCTTACGCCAAATAGATCAGGATAATATGGAAAAGGTTCTTGCATTAGTTGATAACAGTATTAACCCGCTTTCTTCTTGTATATACACCTTGGATAATATTGTGACTTCTGTTATTGATATTGTTCAGAATGAAGGGTCCACTTTGTATCATGGTCAGAATCAGCTTCGATCTGTCTTGCAATTTGGTTGGACACTACAAACACTTAAAAATGGGAGGGTACCATGGGATTACCTGAATGCTTCTGCACTGTTTTTACCATTTAATTTGACATATAAACAAAAGTTAATGTCTATGAAAGAGGTGACATGAAATATGTTACACATTGAGAAACTAGAACAGTTACCATTTACTGTAGCAGAAACGGACTCAGCAGTGTGGTTAATACATGGGGTTATCTCATTGCCCATCTCACTCTTCCAGTTTACGGCCTGCATGAAACACTATCCTGTGGGTAGATATGAACCGCCAGGCAGCAGTTATATACATGAACTGTGGTCCTTGCCATTCGCATTCCGTTGTCAGCGTGCAGAAAAAGAAGTTTTCCTTACAGGGTAGGATTGTGACTCTACGGTAGGCCACTCTCATGTGTGTGAACAGGTAAAACTTCACGGCGCCTGCAACGTTTCAGCGCCTAATTTGGCTTGTTTTTTAAAAGGGACCCCAGTTCCGGCTTTTATTCCGACTCTCACTTTGCTTTCGAGCGGCAGTTATCTCATTCTCAACAATCAGAACTGCTGCGGCTTAATGGCAGGCATCCCGTATATTGGAACAGTTTCACAACGTGTTACTTTTTGCAGCAACATCCTGTTTCCCCCCCTACATGGGAGTGTAGATAGTCCGCTGTGGCCTTCCATTCCAACTTTGAAAACAGATTTCAATAAACCAAGCAGACTCAAAGCGCTATTGTTTCAACAAGAAGTGGCTCTTACGTCAGCTTGTGAGACCTTCGAGTTGCAGGTGGCGAGAACATCTAGTGAAATTCATTCATTGCTAAACACCAATCTCCCCCTACACTTTGGGGAATTCATTCACCAAATCTTTAATGCGTCTGATACGGTGGGCCTATGTAGGAAAGTGGGTTTCTGTTTCAGTAACCACCCCACTTTTTGCCAGACTACTGATGCACTTTGACTTGACGTGCCCTTGGGTCCCTGCCAATCAGGTTCCCAGGACCTGTGTTCTCTCCCCAAAACTAACCCAATTGGCATCTCTGGCCACTGGTCAGCCCCTAGTAAATGGTACCACAGGTACCCAGGGCACTGTGACCAGGGAAGACCCCTAAGGGCTGCAGCACTTATTGTGCCACCCTTAGAGGCCCTGTACTTTTACACACACACACTGCCTTTGCAGGCTGCGTGTTTTGGTTCAGAACAAAGTGAAGAGTCGACATGACACACATTCCTGTGTGCCATGCCTACAACCCACTGCCCTAGCATAGATCAGTCACCCCTCTAGCTGGGTGCACTATACCAGTGGTGAGGGTACAGGTGCATGAGCCCTGTACCCTTGCAGTGTCTAAGTCCATTCTTAGACATTGTAAGTGCAGTGCTGCCATTAAGAGTATATGGTGCTGGGAGTTTGTCATTACGAACTCCACAGCACCATAATGGCTACACTGAAAACTGAGAAGTTTGGTATCAAACTTCTCAGCACATTAAACCCACACTGATGCCAGTGTGGGATTTAATGAAAAATGCACATCTTAGAGATGCCCCCTGAAAACTAACCCACCTCTAGTGTCCAGGCTGAGTGGCTGAGTGGCTGCTTTCAGCTGCCACCACCAGATATGTTTCTGGACCCCTGGGTCGAGAGCCTGCTGCTCTCTTGGAGCGTGAAACAATGCACATCCTGGGACGAGGTGCCAAGCCTCCTCCCCCAGGATGGGCAGGGTTCACGAAGGGGAAGCTTCAAAGGCTTGCCGCCTTGTGAGCTTCCCCAGGCCACTTGCTGCTTTCAGCAACTGGTCCCCACTGGTTCTGACCCCCACTTTGGGCGGGAGAACCAGCGGGAAAAACAAGTGAGGAAGAGAGGTGTGCCCACCTCTGCCAACTCCATCCCTCAGGTGGGGGAGGCGAGGTGAAGCACAACTCTCAGTCCACGCCATCTTGCAGATGGGGGACTCAGCCAACCAGGGACAGGCTCATGCCCCCTCCCACTGGAGGGTGACATAATAGGGGGTGTACCCACCACAGGAAGGGACCCATTGGTCCCTGCCTTACCTACCTGTAACAGCCCCTAAATCTTGTATTTAGGGGCACCCCTGAACCTTGCTTTCTCAAACAAGAGACACTGCAAGAAGAAGAAGAAGAAGAAGGACCGAACAGCCGTGCCGAAGCTAACAAGAGGAAGACGCCCACTGACTTGGCCCCAGCTCTACCAGCCTGTCTCCACCTTGAACCTGCTCCTGCGAAATCCCGGTGTGTCCTGCAGCCAGCAATGTCGAAAACCCCGGAGGACCTGCCTGCCTTCAAGCACAAAGACTTTGTCTCCCGTGAACACCGGATTTGTTCATCTGCAACCTCTGGCTCCGGCCGGACACCGCAGATCCGCCCCACTCTGCACCCGCCGTCCACGGCCCAAGCTCGAGTGGGCAAACACCACGAGGAGGTCACCCCGGCGATCCTGACTCAAGATCCGGTGACCCCTGACCTGCCTCAAGCCTCCAGCCGACGCCTGCAGCCTAAATCCAGAAGGTTCCCCTAACCGCGACCAGGAGCTGGTAAGAAGATCCTACCCAAAATGCACCCCTGCACCCGATGCCCCATGGCCTTGTGTGCCCAAACCGACAGTGCCTAACCAACCCCTAACTTCCCAACTTACCTCTCGAAGTGGTGGTCGCACCCAGAAGACCTTCGTCCCCAAGCCTGCAGTGCCTTTGCAAACCGGAGGTTCCCCATTGAAAGCAACAGGGCGCCTGACGTCGAAACAGCACTCTGCACCTGGCCGCCCTAGTGCCGCTGAGGGTGCACCTGTGGTGCTACTTTGTTTCTCCATTTGCCCTGAGCTAAAGTCCAGGAGCTTTGCTCCCACAACCCAGTGGCCTGCTTCCCAGCAGCCACCAACCGAAGGCCCCCTATCCCCCATTGGATAACATTGGGCCTCAGCACTCTGCACCTGGCCGCCCTAGTGCCACTGAGGGTGTAACTAGAGTGCATCCTTTACCCTGGGGGACCCCTGAGGGTACCCCAAGAACCTCAACTCCCACTACCAAATACTTACCTCAAAACCGATTACACTATTTTCCTCCATAGGATAACATTGACTGTTTTTCTGTGAAAAGTTTCTAAGTGTGGAGTTTGAGAAACTAAAGAAATTCTTTAAAATTGCATAATCTAACAAAAACGATTTTACTTACCTGTTTTCATGAAATGTCCCAGAGTAGTATCTAGGTATGCTACTCTGTGTAAGTCTAGTAATCTCAAAAGTTACTTACCTGCTATTTTACTAAAAAGCCTATTCAAGTCTATGTACTGCATTTACTAAGTATTGCATTTCTCTGCATCCATACTGTAAATCAAATCAAAGTGCATATACAATTATCATTCAAACTGTATTTCAATTGCATTACTACTGTAAAGTACTTATTGCTTACCTGTGCCAGACTTGCTTGGTTCTAGAAAATAAAATAACTAAAAGAATATTTAATATACAAAAACAATTGGTCTGAAGTTCAGTCTTTGAGTGTGTGAATTCATTTGCTGACTGAGTGTGTACAACAAATGCTTAACACTGTCCTCTGATACTGCCTTACTGCTCGACCACACTACCACAAATAGAGAGTGAGGTGCTATCTAACTTTACCTCTGCCTACCTTTGGGGATCCACTGGACTCTGTGCACACTATACCTCACTTTGGTATAGTATATACAGAGCCAGCTTCCTACATTGGTGGATCAGCGGTGGGATATACAACTTTGCATTTGTTGGACTACTTGGTTACCACCTGATCACACAACAGAACTCTTAAATTGTCTTTAGAATTCAGATTTTTTTCAAATTGGCATTTTTGCAAAACTACTAAAAGTCTTGTTAGCGCCTTGGTTAAGTCCCTTTAGAATTTTAGAAAAATACAAAGTCACTTTAGCTAGGGTTAGAGGGGTAGGAAGTTTTTTTAACAATGTCTCAAAACAAGAACCCAGCTGTTAGTGAAAATAACCACAATGACATAGAGGACTTGGTTGAGGAGCTCAACCTCACCCCTTACCTTCACTTGTCTTTCAAGGAAGTAAGGTCCCTATGTAAACTTAAAAACATAGCCATGGGTCCCCATCCCACCAAACAAAAGCTCCAGGAGCTGTTGGCTGGGTATGCTAAGGACCATCCTTCTGAGAATGGTGAAGACCAGTCAGATGAGGAAGGAGAGGAAGGGGATGACCTGGTAACTCAACCCCCTCCACTTCTTAGGGAGAAAAGGGTTCAAGTACCATTGACTCCAAGAATCAACCTCTCAGTACCTAGACCCAACACAGGTGGATCAGGTACCACTGAGGACATTGAGGACAGCATCAATGAGGAGGCCATCCTGCTAGCCAGGCTGACCAAAAGATTAGACCTAGAGACCAGACTCCTGGCTCTAGAAAAAGAAAGAGCAGAGATGGGCCTAGGATCCATCAATGGTGGCAGCAATGTACTAAATAAGGATAAAGAGCAATCTTATGATCCTAAAATCCCCAAAGGGATTGTCCCTAAATATGAAGAGAGTGATATCACAAAATGGTTCACAGCCTTTGAGAGGGCTTGTGAAGCCAGAAGAGTGAAGAAAACTCACTGGGGGGCACTCCTTTGGGAACTGTTCACTGGTAAGTGCAGAGACAGACTTCTGACCCTTAGTGGGGCAGGTGCTGGGTCTTATGACCTCATGAAGAGAACTCTGATTGAGGGATTTGGACTCACAACTGAGGAGTATAGAATTAGATTCAGGGGGGATCAGAAAACCCAGAGTCAGGCCTGGGTAGAATTTGTAGACTACTCAGTTAAGACACTAGATGGCTGGTTGACTGGAAGCAAAGTGCAAGAATATGTATGGTCTTTATAATTTGTTTATGAAAGAACACATATTAAGTAATTGCATTGATGAAAAGTTGCATCAGTATCTGGTAGACCTAGGTCCAATTTCTCCCCAAGAATTGGGAAAGAAGGCGGACCATTGGGTCAAGACAAGAGTAACTAGGACGTCCACTGGGGGTGACCAAAAGAAAGGGGTTATAAAACTTCCCCAGAGGAAAGACAGTGAGCCTCTAAAAGATAAAAGTAAGGAGTCCCAGGTAGCCCCCAAAGACCTGACCAGGAGGGAGGGCCCAAGGGCACCTCACAAACTAAAACTGGGTACCAAGGTAAGAATTGGGATCCCAACAGCGTATGGTGTCACAACTGCCAAAAGGCAGGACACCACACCAAGGACCCTAGCTGTACTAAAAACATTACAGCCCCTGGTGTAGCTCCAGGAGTTGCCAGTGTAGCTTTAGAGGGTGATTCCTCAGATGAGGAAGCCCTCATAGCCTTCAACTGGAAAATGGGCCCAAAAGGTGAGTTGGAGATTCCAGAGGGGAGTAGACCCTTCCACCACCTACTGGTGAATGGAATCCCAGCCCTTGCCCTGAGAGATACATGTGCCAGCCACACTGTGGTGCATGGCAGGTTGGTTCTCTCAAACCAGTATGTCCCAGTGGAGACAAAAAGAGTAAGGACTGTCCCAGGTGGTGTCACTGTTAGGCCTGTGGCTGTAGTGCTCCTAGAAATAGCTGGGTCCCTTAGATGGAGAAAGGTGGTAGTCAGTAAAGACCTCCCCCTTGATTGTCTCCTTGGTAATGACCACCCAGAGGTAGGTTTGAGCCAAAGAGTGGTACTGGTCCAATGCCAGACCTCACCCAAGAAACCTGTGGGGGGGGGGAGGGCTCACCCTGCAGTTAGTGCAGCTAAGCCCTAAAAGAAAAAGAAGAAACAGTGTAGGAAAGGTGGACAACTGTTAGCCACAGTTCCAGTGGGCCAGGGAGATTCTATCCCAGTAAGGGAGAACTCCAAAATTGGCACTGGTGAAGTCCCCCCTAGCCAACAAAAAGATCTGACTACTCAGGCAACTGTCCAGCCTGAATGGGTGGCTCCTCAGCTGGCAGAACAGAGGGTGGAAGAAGGGTGTTCACTACCAAGTGTAGTGACCCCCCACCCTAAAACAGCAAACAGGCCCCCCCAAACCCAAAGAAGCCTGTAAGTTAGCTACTCCACCTACCAGTGAAGAGCTAAAGGTGTGGTTCTGGGCACTGACAGCTGTCAGTAGCCTCTGCTGGTTGTTAGCCTTCATGGCAGCACTGCCCTTGGCATGGTGGCCTAGCCCCCTGCCAAATAGCAAGTTAGGCCCGCAGACCCTATTGGTCATGGTGGGGTTGCTCAAGCTGTGGGTGACCCCTGTGGGTAAGCTGGGCTTTGCCCTAGCTAAGTTAGAATTTGCTGAGGAAGGCACCTCTGAACCCAACCTAAAAAGATGGGGTAAAGAGCTAGAAAAGGAGCATTGGGAATTAGGTCCTGAAACTGTTGGGATAGGCCAGCTCCCCAAAGGGATCGACCTGGACAGAAGGATGTAAGGCAGAGTAGGCCCTGCAACTTTCAAACCACTTCCTCTACTCTTCCTCGCCTGAAAGACTAGGAAGACTCTCCCAGCTTTGGCTGAGTCTCCTGGCCTTTGGGCTGGGGGGGGGTCTTGTGTAGGAAAGTGGGTTTCTGTTGCAGTAACCCCCCCACTTTTTGCCAGATTATTGATGCACTTTGACTTGATGTGCCCTGGGTCCCTGCCAAGCAGGTTCCCAGGGCCTGTGTTCTTTCCCCAAAACTAACCCAATCGGCATCTCTGGCCACAGGTCAGCCCCCAGTAAATGGTACCACAGGTACCCAGGGTACTGTGACCAGGGAAGACCCCTATGGGCTGCAGCACTTATTGTGCCACCCTTAGGGACTCTGTACCATTACACTCACACACTGCCTTTGCAGGCTGAATGTTTTGGTGCAGAACAAAGTGAAGAGTCGACATGGCACACATCTCTGTGTGCCATGCCTACAACCCACTGCCCTGGCTTAGATCAGTCACCCCTCTAGCTGGGTGCACTATACCAGTGGTGAGGGTACAGGTGCATGAGCCCTGTACCCCTGCAGTCCATTCTTAGACATTGTAAGTGCAGTGCTGCCATTAAGAGTATATGGTGCTGGGAGTTTGTCATTACGAACTCCACAGCACCATAATGGCTACACTGAAAACTGAGAAGTTTGGTATCAAACTTCTCAGCACATTAAACCCACACTGATGCCAGTGTGGGCTTTAATGAAAAATGCTCAAGGGCATCTTAGAGATGCCCCCTGAAAACTAACCGATCTCTAGTGTCCAGGCTGAGTGGCTGCTTTCAGCTGCCACCACCAGACATGTTTCTGGACCCCTGGGTCGAGAGCCTGCTGCTCTCTGGGGCCTGAAACAATGCACATCCTGGGACGAGGTGCCAAGCCTCCTCCCCCAGGATGGGCAGGGTTCACGAAGGAAAAGCTTCAAAGGCTTGCCGCCTTTGTGAGCTTCCCCAGGCCACTTGCTGCTCTCAGCAACTGGTCCCCACCGGTTCTGTCCCCCACTTTGGGCAGGAGAACCGGCGGGAAAAACAAGTGAGGAAGAGAGGTGTGCCCACCTCTGCCAACTCCACCCCTCAGGTGGGGGAGGCGAGGTGAAGCACAACTCTCAGTCCACGCCATCTTGAAGATGGGGGGACTCAGCCAACCAGGGATAGGCTCATGCCCCCCTCCCACTGGAGGGTGGCATAATAGGGGGTGTACCTACCCCAGGGAAGGGACCCATTGGTCCCTGCCTTTACCTACCTGTAACGCCCCTAAATCTAGTATTTAGGGGACTCCTGAACCTTGCTTCCTCAGACAGAGAACCTGCAACAAGAGAAAGAAGGACCGAACAGCTGTGCAGCAGCTAACAAGAGGAAGACGCCCACTGACTTGGCCCCAGCCCTACCGGCCTGTCTCCACCCTCGAACCTGCTCCTGCGAAATACCGGTGTGTCCTGCAGCCAGCAACCTCGAAAACCCTGGAGGACCTGCCTGCCTTCAAGCACAAAGACTTTGTCTCCCGTGAACACCGGATTTGTTCACCTGCAACCTCTGGCTCCGGCCGGACACCGCGAATCCGCCCCACTCTGCACCCGCCGTCCACTACCCGAGCTCGAGTGGGCAAACACCACGAGGCGGTCACCCCGGCGATCCTGACCCGAGATCCGGCCACCCCTGACCTGCCTCCAGCCGACGCCTGCAGCCTAAATCCAGGAGGCTTCCCTAACCGCGACCAGGAGCTGGTAAGAAGATCCGACCCCAAAAGGCACCCCTGCACCCGACGCCCCACGGCCTTGTGTGCCCAAACCGACAGTGCCTAACCAACCCCTAACTTCCCAACTTACCTCTTGAAGTGGTGGTCACACCCAGAAGACCTTCGTCCCCAAGCCTGCAGTGTCTTTCCAAACCGGAGGTTCTCTATTGAAAACAACAGGGCGTCCGACGTCGAAACAGCACTCTGCACCCGGCCGCCCTAGTGCTGCTGAGGGTGCACCTGTGGTGCTACTTTGTTTCTCCATTTGCCCTAAGCTAAAGTCCAGGAGCTTTGCTCCCACAACCCAGTGGCCTACTTGCCAGCAGCCACCAACCGGAGGCCCCCTATCACCCATTGGATAACATTGGGCCTCAGCACTCTGCACCCGGCCGCCCTAGTGCCGCTGAGGGTGTAACAAGAGTGCATCCTTGACCCTGGGGGACCCCTGAGTCTACCCCCAGAACCTCAACTCCCACTACCAAATATCTTACCTCAAAACCGATAACACTATTTTCCTCCATAGGATAACATTGACTGTTTTTCTGTGAAAAGTTTCAAAGTGTGTAGTTTGAGAAACTAAAGAAATTCCTTAAAATTGCATAATCTAACAAAAACGATTTTACTTACCTGTTTTCAGGAAATGTCCCAGAGTAGTATCTAGGTATACTACTCTGTGTAAGCTCTAGTAATCTCAAAAGTTACTTACCTGCTATTTTACTAAAAAGCCTATTCAAGTCTATGTACTGTATTTACTAAGTATTGCATTTCTCTGCATCCATACTGTAAATCAAATCAAAGTGCATATACAATTATCATTCAAACTGTATTTCAATTGCATTACTACTGTAAAGTACTTATTGCTTACCTGTGCCAGGCTTGCTTGGTTCTAGAAAATAAAATAACTAAAAGAATATTTTTATAAAAAAACAATTGGTCTGAAGTTCAGTCTTTGAGTGTGTGAATTCATTTGCTGACTGAGTGTGTACAACAAATGCTTAACACTGTCCTCTGATACTGCCTTACTGCTCGACCACCCTACCACAAATAGAGAGTAAGGTTCTATCTAACTTTGCTTCTGCCTACCTTTGGGGATCCACTGGACTCTGTGCACACTATACCTCACTTTTGTATAGTATATACAGAGCCAGCTTCCTACAGCCTAGCCCACTTTTTTAAAGTTGTGGGGTCCGGCCTTGTAACTTGATTTCAGACTATTTTTGGAGTAATCCCTGCCTTTATTCATTCCATTTTTTCCAGCGTTTTCAGAGGGTTTCCCCTGCTGCTCCTCCTGGTTATGGCGTCTTTGTACTACTATTGCTGTTCCAGAATGGCTGCTCGATCTGTGGTTCTACCAAGCCAGTAACAATTGCAGCTGTACCGTGAGTGAATGCGGCAGCTTTTTCGTTTGATGCCATTGGAAGCTCTTAACTTCGACTATTGGCTAACCTTCCGTTATGCCTACTTCACCTGTGTGCAACCTGTTTTCTACTTCATCCGGTGCCCCTTTCAATGGGCCCTGGACGTCTGCCTGTCCACTGTCTCACACCCTGCCCTGGATTTTGAACTGTTGATGGGTCCGTTGATGTCCCATAACCAGGACTGTTCCCTGGGTATGCAGCTTGTGTACGATCCTTTACTGGGGCCGGCGGCCGAAGTGAGTACCTGTGCCTGTGCACAGCACCTCTTGGATCTGAGTTTCATCGAAGTCGACACAGGTTGCCCTTGGATGCCCTGACGGCCACTGGATGTGAGGAGCATGTATACTCAGTTGAGTTGCTCAATTGGATAGCATCCCTTTTCACTTTGGAAGGTTCTGACACCTTACTGGAGCTTATGGCATTCCACTTATCACTCAAGGTTTTTGACCCGGACGATGCGCTGTGATTGGATATATTTTTGTGTACAATTTTTTTCCCACTGTATTTTCCATTTGCTCAAGGTCATGCCTTGGACTTCGGTTTCAATTTGGCCTTTGGATGAGACGCTTTGGCTCTGCTTACCTGTAACTTCTGTATTAGTCCAGTGCTAACATCCTGACCAAGGGGAGGGTATCGCATGGCCCATGGGACATTGTCGTCTTCCCTATGTTAGCATGAGCACGTTGCAGACTGTCCACTGCTTTGCGCATGTTACTACACATTTATTTTGCATATGCCTCTTTTGAAAGTTTCACACAAGAACCTACAGTTATTTTCACGCTTTACAGGTTCCTGGGATTTAGTCTGAACATTGGGAACAAGGTCGAACAACAATGCCCCTTGTTATTCTGTGCTGGTCTGGCCCTAGCATCTAGACAAAACAGATGCAACTGTTGTTTGGGAATACGTACTTTGGTCTTATTGGAATACACGGATAGGTAGGACTCACTTGGAGAGGGACCTTTCCAGGGAGAAGAGCATGACAGCACCTATGATGTAGCTCTACCATCTATAGACTGAGGTACGGGTTCTGCAGATAACGCTCAGAGATATTCCAATATGTAGTCATCTTGCTTCTATACAAGGGGAGGGAATTTAGGCTAAGCTGTCATTCACTATGACAGCTCCTTTTATGATTTACGGACTACTTGCAATGCTGACCGAATTTGTGTTATGCATTTTTCTGCTTATTGTGGCACATGTACTGCATACTAGAGCACGTTAGTTAAATATTTTAAACTTGTTCGTGTCTCTGTCAGATCTTATTGTGGACGAGTACAAGAGTGTGAGCGAAAGGGTGTGTCTTGCAACCGGGATTCCTAAGAGAGTCTGGAGTGTTGTGTTCTGGGGTGTCTAATCACTTGTTCCTCTGTGAGTGAGTAGGAGGGCAAGTGAGACACTATAGCTAATCGGTCCCGGGCTCATGGGTACTAAGGTGGTAGGATAACTCAGTTCCTACATACTAAGGTCCCATAACCCTACGCCTAGTTCTGTGTTTGCGCAGAATTCCTGCAACAACATGACTTTCTTGGCTGATTGGCACTGCTCAATCTGGCCTCTCAGAGAGGTTTTTCCTTTGAAATTCATTCATAAGGTGTGGAGTCTGTAGGAAGTTTTATTCATCAGAAGAAAAAGTTCCTTACCATCAGTAAATATAGTTCTGATGGATACATAATCCTACCACAGATTCTTCACTGTCCTTTCTCCCCTAATGCATTAGTCCTGTGACTAATAAGATACTTAGTATATCCAAATATGTTATATGCTTTTTTTGTCGATGTCCTTGATGCTCTCCCGTTCTTCTCTGCATGCCTCAATGGGGCATGAAAACAGTATCAAGAAAATATGCCCTCATGCCAGTTGATGCTTAATATACTCTGATGCTGTCACGTTCATTGGGCTGTGCCAACTGGAAAGATGTTGTTTGGAAAAAGTGTTTCTAGACCAATCTGACATCCTGAAGGATATCTATAAGGTGAATTAATTATCCACCAGGATTATCGAAGGTAAGTACGTTTTTCTTTGTCAGCGTTGTTAGTTTTGAAGCTCAGTGGCATGTACTGCTATTTTGTAACTATTACTACTAGTGAAATTCTACCCTACTTGACTCATTTATGTGTGCGTCTTTTGTTAACTGATAATCACGTTTCCTGTGGTTTTGAGCCTTGACAGTTTTGAAGACAGGTGCTTAACATGCATGACCGAGCAATTTGAATTGTACCTTTACCCTGGAGGAATGATTGTGATTAGATTTTGGGTAGGTTGTATTGCAATGCAACCTATTACTTCATCTGGGACTGTAGAATCCTTTGAGTTGCATTGTAAATTCATTGTATGTAGAATAATTCTCAAGAACTCACACACGTAATGGAAAGCTTATAATAATGAGGCACATGTAGAAGACACACATGTAGTTTTTAAAGATTATTTTTCTTTATTTTAATTTTCAAGGGCAGTTTTGCTATTGCAGACCAGTGATGAAAAAGAAAAATACAACTCTGCATTAAGAAATTATGGCAGATTGCTTTGGTAAGTGTATTTGTTTTATTGATTACAGCAGAACAGAGAGACAACAGCCGACCAAGGTTAAGCACTTAAATCCCAAATGTTTCATATAGTGAAATTCGGTGCAACTACTCCCAGCACCCGCCATTGATAGGTGCCACTGGTATGAAAGAGTTTGATGAAAAGGAAGGTGCACCAGAAATGTATTCAGAACAACAAGTTCAGTCCACAAGTCTTCTTTATTTAAAGTAATTTTTTAAAGAACTGACGCACAGGCAACGCGTTTCGTTCCCTTGTGCAAAAGGAACTTCATCAGGGCTTAAGGTTGGACGTAAGATGGTTTTTGTAACAACCACTATTTGATATTTGTGTATTCCGGGTATCGAAATCACATAGAAGTAGAAAATTGTTCAATCAAGGCATCGATTCTTGATATATAGCGAATTTTCATGCACCATGCCCATGCCGGTTATCATGCTGCTTCTTTGATTTGCTACCTATTACAAATGACATAGTGAGGATCGAATCATTGTTTCTTTCCCTCTTTGAGTGGAACTCCGGGACTCCATAATTTTAAGATACCCATTCATTACTTTGATGGTGCATGAAAATACGCTATATATCAAGAATCGACGCCTTGATGAACAATGTTCTACTTCTATGTGATTTCGATACCCGGAATACACAAATATCAAATAGTGGTTGTTACAAAAACCATCTTACGTCCAACCTTAAGCCCTGATGAAGTTCCTTTTGCACAAGGGAACGAAACGCGTTGGCTGTGCGTCAGTTTTAAAAAAAATTACTTTGAATAAAGAAGACTTGTGGACTGAACTTGTTCTTCTGAATACATTTCTGGTGCACCTTCCTTTTCAACGAACTATTTGTTTTATTGACTTTGATTTCAGCTGTAGTGATACAGAAGCTGAACTTGACATGTCAGTGGGAATGATCTACACCTCTGTGTGCAGCATGAATTTGGAACAATTTATATGTGTCCCTAATTGCTGTATACTCTAGTTCTTTTGTGTGGTTTTATGAACTCTCCAGACATACCAGTTCTAAATTTCTACCTAGATTTTCTGAGGTTTGTTGGAGAAACTGGTGCCGTTAGGAAAGTTTAAAAAAAATGTTACTGTTTTATTCAATAAATGAGCAACTAGACCGTGAAATGGCGATACACAAATGCATCCTACAGCACGAAACAATGCATTTCTTCAATTTACATTCAAGTTATAGTAGTTGCAATGGTTATGTGGGCTGCCCCTAGCTTTGTAGATAGGTTCTTCAAGTTTTTCACACCAGACCATCGCTACTTGGCACTGGTGAGTGGGTCAGACGACTTCCTATATCAAGCAGTAGCTCAGTTGGCCAACGCTTTCCCAATCCCCACTAGGGTGCATTCCCAAAAACATCCACCAATATCTTTAGGGATACCCAGGAGTGCAATGTGGGGGCAGGGATCAATTGGTCCTTTTATTATGCCACAGAAGAAGGACAGAATAAGTGCCCATTATTTTGCCAATACCATGTCCAGATCATATGAAAGAAGTCAAATTCACGAGCATTACATCAAAAGCATAAAGTTGAGGGGATTTCCACCTGCTTGCCATAGACTCTTGTGGTTAAAATATATGGTGTATAAGTGATGACTTCATCTGTGCTGCCTACCAGATACCCAACCCGTTTAGAAAGGTCACAGCGTTCAAACACCTCCAGGCATGCACTGTGAAGAAGCCATGTACCCTGCCAGAGGGGTGTTTCTTGTGTGGGCCTCCGGTTCCACTTGCTCCAACACAGAGCTATCTTCCAGCACTGAAGAACCACTTTCGTGATCTCTGTAAGTTATTCAGAAATAGCATTTCCATACAGTAAGCCTGCCTGACCAACTAGAGAGATCTCGACATGAAAAACCAGGTCGTTGCAACCCCAATATCAGTAATTGGGTGAGGTTAAGCCTCCTGATGAGCCCAGACTCAAGTACAGTCTAAAGTACTGAAAGCTGAGCCTGCAGATGGAGAAGCAGGGTTGCTAGTCCACAGCCTCTCTCTCTTTGTCCAGGGAGACCAGTAACAATTTTGACCAATTAACCTCTAGGCCGGAGGCCTCCTCATAGGGCTACAGCATCTGGATAAGCCGCGGACCAGTGACATTCGATGACACTTGAAGAGGAGTATGTCATTGGCAAAGAGAGCGATTCGGGGTCTGTGCCTTTGTCCCATTGGAATACCCACACCTGGGCGCCGCACTGCACCCAGGCCGCCAGTTGTTCAATTCCAAAAGAAAATAGAAGCGGAGATGGGGCATCCCAGCCCGGTTTCTATGTGAATCAGGAAGGACGTTGAAAGGAGGCTGATGACTTGAACATGTGCGTGAGGGTGTGCGTGTATAGTACTTTCACTAGGGACATAAAGCGCAGACCAAAGCCCATGCAGTGAAGCACTCCAACGGGAAAGAACCAGTCCAGTGAGTCTAATGCATTTTCAAAGTCTGCAAGCATGTGGATGGCAGGCTCGTAGACTATGTCGCTGAACCAGTGCAATTTGTTCTTTCTGGATGCAGTGGCAGGTGCTACGATGAGGCATGAAGCTGCATTGGGATGAGTTACCTTGCCTGGAAACCAATCGGAGAAGCCTTTTTACCAGGACTTTGGCGTAAATCTTTATTATTGCATTTATAAGGGAGATTGGGAGGTATGAGGAACTGTGATCTGGGGGCTGACCTGTTTCATCGAAAATTATGATGGAAGCCAAGTTAACCTTAGGAGGAAACCAACCTTTCTCTACAGCTTCCAAATGCCTATTCAGAAGGTAAGGGGAGTGAATCGTCTTTAATTTGCTGAAACATTCAAGCGGGAAAAGTCTGTGCCTGGTGCCTTCTCGGAAGACCCTAGCTTTGCCATACATAGTAGCCTTGCTGGCTGCCTAAAGCATCCCCATGGATTCTGTGAAGCCTATGTTAAGATTAAAATATGCCTTCAGTTTTTGCAGTAGATATTCCACGCATTGAGCATCAGCCAGGCACCATGTGTTCAAGTGCAAAATTAGCCTACAGCTAGTTTCAGGGCCTCCGACACGCAGCATAGCTTTGGGAGTGATCCGATATACTCCAGGGCAAGGTAGTTTTTCCAGTTGAGCACAGCACACCTGCAGATGGGAGGAAAAGGTAGTCAGTTCTATACATACTACTGTGCGCCCCAGCTGAAAGGTGAGTATACTCTACTGTGCTTGAGTGCCAGATTTTCCGTACGTCACAAAGGCCTAATGAGTCTGTCCATTCAGGTAGCCTGGAAGTGTGATGTGGTTTTGCTGCCAAGTCAAGCGGCCCTCCACCACCACATAACTACCCTGTGTATCAGCCGTGGTCTGAGTTACAGACAAGGGGACCGCTTTATGCAAGAGAACTGCCATACCTCTGGAGCCCTTAGTGTGTCCAACGTAGAAGACTGTCATTGTTCAAAGCAACACCAGCACTGGATGCCCTCTTGTCCAGTGCAGGCTTATGTTATCTGCCAGTGTGACTTAGCTTTTCACCCCAAATCCTCCTTTAAATCACTTCAAGTTAGAATTCACTCGTTGGTCCTCACCTATTCTAGATTGCTTGGTTGTAAACTCTGGTCACACCAGAACTATTTGTGACGCGCTCTTCATCTGTGTTGGTGTCAGGTTTGAGCCCATGTTGAAAAGTGTCAGATTGCAAGTAACTAGTTCCACTCTTTCCTCTGTGCCATCGACCTGTCCTCACCATGGAAGCTTCAACCATAGCTGGCAGCAGCCATCCCCACGATTCTTCTCTGTAAACGCACCTGCTTCTGCAACCACTGATGAACCATCACTGATTTGGAATTCAATATCTCTCAAATTGTTCAAAGATCCAACATGGGAGCACTGTCCATTTAATATTGCAGTAGTTTTTTTAGCTGCATAAGTGTAAGCTAGCGTGTGTTTCAAATCAACACATCTGCTTTTCAAAGATTTTGCGGCCCGGATGGAAGATCATCAAGTGGTGTAACTTTCTGGAATTTTGCATGGCCACACCTCTTTGGGAAGTGGTACGTGCTGTTGGAGGTTCTGCTGCACTTATGTGGACATGAAACTCAGTGAATAGTTTCCTTATTTCTCATGCACAAGATGAATTGTGACCCGAAGATGCTTTGGGGTAAGTGGTAACCCATACCAGCATGTTACTGCTATCAAAAAATCAAATGAGCAATGACGGCTCCTCAAAATAACTCAGTCTGCTCTCTGCGTCTCAAATTGTCATCCTTCTGTCTTTGGCTTTTTTTCCTGTTGTAATTCCCTACTGGAAAGATGATGATAATTTACTGACAATGCCTTCTTGGTTTTAGCAACCACACCTTTCAGCTGCGGCAGGTTCCATTTATAGTGTCTTTGTAGAGTAAAGAGAGCTCATTTAATCTTCTCTTGTGACAGACGCTGGAAACCAGCGACGACAAACTGTTCTCACCTTCGCTTTCCTCTTTGTAGTTACACAGTGAAAGAACACTTCGACTTGGTCCTGAATTGATCATGCAAGTGGGGTGTTTTATAAAGGATGACGTCCCAGGAAACATTTGGAGGCAGTGCCTGACTAACGTACAATATTCACTCTCCAAGGCACGATCCTGAAGCAATAAACAAGAGTTGCCCAAGTAGTCCACCTAGTTCTGTTTTCATAGTACATGGGTAACAAGGCAAATTTTCATTATCAGATCCTCTGTGGTGCGAGGAATCTCTCGTCAACACTCATCAACTCACTTTTGTAGAAGCCCATTTCTAGGAAGCCCCCACGGTGTCAATGACAACTGCAACAGCGTAGGATCCCTTTCCAATTTCCAGAGTGGCATTTACACCACATCAGCAAGAAAGTGGCACTAGACCCAAGCTTTCATTTTCCCAGCATCGGTCCCTGATAACCTTCAGCCACAGTATCCATGATGTCTCTCACTTCCCCTACAATCCTGCCAGGGCAGTTGCTACAAGAGGGACTGTTCAGTGGCTGCTGTGGATGAAGCCTCGCACGGCTGCTCTCTTCTTGGAGTACTGCTCTATATTGTACAAGTGTACACATCTTTCACTCAAATATGTTATTTAATAGAGCAGGTGTTTTTATAGGTTTTTATTGTCTCTCAACTTTAGTAAATTGTAAGCCAAGCAAGGTATATGCTTTAGTTCTAAACTGTAGTCTAAATAATTCTGTCTTTCACAAATACACTCCTGGATTGTACTACTTGCTGGGTTTTATAAGTCAGAAACTTGATTGAGATCTGGAAAACTACAATTTGATAATAGTAGTAACTTACTTTTTTATATAGTGCTTTTAATGCAGTTCTGCCATTTTTTATATAGTGCTTTATAATGCAGTTCTGCCATTCCTCAGCTCTGTAAATAACACTTTACGATTACCCATTTAATAATTCTCAAAATGATGATATTTGACTGATGGAGGACTGAGGATGCCTTGAATAGATTGGAACTTGTGCCCTTCAGATCACTGCAGATGTTAGCAGTGAGCATTAACTTACTATGGTCTCTGTTGCAGCATAAATAAGATGTGAATCTTGATGACAGATCTAATGACTATTTGTCAGCAGCCCTGTTTTTTTCTGCTATGATATCTGCAGCATCCTTAGCTTTCCACAACAGCCCTGTAATAGGTGGGGATGAGAAGACTGTGCATCTGCATGTACCATTGAGTGAAGGAAATTAACACGTTTACTATTGTGATGGGTACTCCAGTTGTGGAATGGGGGCATGTAGGTTATCACTTTTCACTCCTTATGTTCCTATGACGTCTGCAGAGTACCTTGCTTTTGCCACAAGCTCAGACTTACAACCATGAAAAAGCAGGCCAGAAGGTAGAAATAAACCATTGCTTTGTGTTCTCGTACTCTTTGCCTGAAGTATTTACATTTGTGCTGGACTCTTCAATAGCTTTACGATAATTATTTTAAAAAACTTTCAGTAAACACTGTTTTTCTTTATAGCTCAACAGGACATTATGATAAGGCAATTCAGACGTACTTGTCTACCCCCTTGACAGAATTTGATGACATCACAGGACTTGCGCTTGCTTATTTCAAGAAAGGATGTTTACAAGAAAGTTTCAAGGGTAAAGCTCCACTGTCTTTTATATTCATACTGTTTAATACATGTTTTACCTCAAAGATGAGGATGGAGTTCAGCTGTAGAATGCTGATGTTCTATTTTTTATCTCAGTATTAAACAGCCCTTGTCAAGAATGGGCACTGTTTGATCAGAAATATAGTTTGTGAGCTCTTAATTCAGTACCCTTTGCTCTACAATTAGATGGTGATCCCTTCTTGCACTTCTCCATCTCATGATGATTCGGTTTAATGTTTTACTGTCAAGAATATCTTTAAGTGATTTTATTATCAATGTGTGAAATTGCCCAATGTTAATTTGTAAATCTGCAAACTAAACATCCCAGTAGGCCAAACATTTTGAAATAATGATTATTTTATGGAAGTTAAAAATGTTCATTGCCTTATGTAATTAATACCTTATTTATATTTGAAAACCAATATCAGTGATTGTCTTTAAAAAAAAAAAAATATGTTGAATATGTCTTTTGCTAGTTCCACTAACTTCATGTATCCTGGTCACACATGCTCAATGGCATAGGAGGGGTCTCCTGTGATCACTCTGCAGGCACTCGTTCCAGCGGTGGGGGGGGCAGGGGCTTGCACATACATTGCAGAGGAGCTTGCACAGTAGAGTGTGGAGGAGGACGTTTCCAGAGGGATGTCCTTCCATAGCCCTCCAGCTGGGACCATGGTAGTGAAGATACCTCCACTCAATAGTGGGGGGTGCTGACTTGGAGGAGCTGCTGATCAGAGGCCTCTGGTCTCCAGAATAGCAGATTTTCCACATCAATCTGCTCGAACTGATGGCGATTTTCCTAGCACTGAATGAATTCTTCACTTCCATTTGCCATTGGTCATACACATCTTGACAAACAATATGACCGGAATATGTTATGTCAATTAGTGGGAGGGAGGAGTAGTGTCCCTTTCTCTCACTCAAGAAGCTCTGAGGCTCTGGGCTCAAAAGAACAGAATATGGGTGGTGGCGAACGGCCTGGTGGGTTCAATGAACAACGGAGCCAACGACCTGGGTTGGCATCATCTTCCTGACCATGAGTTGTATTTACACCTGGAGGTTCTGAAGATAATTATCGAATAATGGGGCATGCTTACGTTCATCGTTTACGTCCAGCATCCGGTGCAAGGAGACTTGCGGGATGTGTTAAGTTGAAGTGGAACCTACCTCTTCACACCCTTGATTCCTCCGGTTCTGAGGAAGATCCACCTAGACCGAGCCCAAATCATCTTAGTGGCTACGGATTGGCTGAGAAGGGTGTGGCACACTGACCTTTTACACCTTTCCCTGTGCCCCCTGCTTTCTGACTCTCGGGCTGAATCTTCTCTCCCAGTTGGAGGGGCAGATCCTCCACACTAATCTCTAGATCGTACACCTTTATGTGTGGATAATGAGAAGGGACACTTGACTGCCTTCCAACTGCCTGACGACATGTGGATGTGATTTTATCTGCTCGTCGTTCCTCCACCCAATCTGTTTACTCCTGGAGTTGGCCCAGATTTGTTGCTTGGTGTGCAGATAACCAGATTCACTGTTTGAAGCGTGGCTCTCTCAAATTCCCAATTTTGCACTTTCTATGGCCTAGGAAGAATGTGCCATAGGTATGGTAAAGGGGTATTTAGAAGCTTTTGTGGC
This sequence comes from Calotriton arnoldi, assembly GCA_963921515.1. Lineage (NCBI taxonomy): Eukaryota > Metazoa > Chordata > Amphibia > Caudata > Salamandridae > Calotriton > Calotriton arnoldi. Next base: position 267,095 of record CAWUFW010015103.1, on the reverse strand, counting down.
TTTCCTTTGACTCCCAGATCAGTCATCTCTCTTCAAGTCCCCTATTGTATTACAATTCTTGAAAAGTTTAACCAATATGTTTCCTACTGCCCCATTTGTTATGCCACAGTGGGATTTGAACCTGGTTCTTACTTTTTTTTAATGGGAGTATCGTTGGAGCCCCTTCACAGTTGTTTCCTAAGATTTTAAGCAATTAAAACAGTTTTTCTAGTTGGCATTACTTCAACGAGGCATGTTGGTGAGTTGCAAGGACCAAGCGTCAAGCGTTTCTTCACCACTTTTTTCCCGACATGTTGGTCCTTCGAATCAGTACTACTTTCAATCCGAATGTGGTGATCCCTTTCCGTCAATCGATCACTGTTCCAGCCTTATTTCCCCCACCTCACTCAACAAAGGGGGAGCAGAGGCTGCACAGGCTGTATCCGAGAAGTTCTTTGAGTTTTTATATCATTAGATGTATAAAACTTCTGTGCTGCTGACCTGCTTTTCATGGGCTATATAGGCAGCAATAACGGAAAAGCGGTGCAGAAATTTACCTTGTCTGGGTGGTTTATTTGGTGTATTAAAACCTGCTATGCCAGGGCCTAGAAAGATCCACCTGAGGCGATCGGGGATGCACTCTACGAGAGCCAAATCCTCAACATCTGTCTTGGCTAGGGTAGTCCCTGTAGGTGGCAAGTGCAGTGCAGCCACACCTTTGCAAAGAACTACTGTCGGATACAGAGGTGCGGAGGGATGATCATTTAGTCTGATCAGTGCTATAGGACTTCCTAGTATAACCATCTATCAAGGGCTTTAAGTGGTTATTGCTTGGGAATCTATTCAAGAGGTGAGGAATCTGCAGCCAGAAGTATCCAGCAGAGGAAAATGTACTTACCTTTGCTAACTATGTTCCTCATGAATACTTTATCTTCCTGCATATAACTCCCCTATCCTTCCTACCTCCCCATTTCATGGGTGATTATGGACCAACATAATTAGGTGCTAATTTTCTGTTGCACTACATATGCAATGTCATTGTCATCCTGTTGCTTCTGTGGTGTAGAAAAAATGGATGGGAAATTGAGCTCGGTATGACAGTGAGTGCACGTTCTGGGGTCAACGATTTCACAGGGATGTCGCTTCTGGCATTAAATGGAGCCGGGTACCCCTACTGTCAGGGAAGAGATATGGAGAAATGTTTGCTTATAGAGACTTCTATCTGCAGATTACTCCTCTTTTGAATATTCCCTAGGCGTCAGACTGGATCTGGAAACTTTTTCATAGTACCTCTGCGCACCACACAGACTCTGTTCTCTTCTGGGGGTAATGAGCAGGGTCTATAAAGCACCAATCTCACTCGCTGATGTCAGTTCTTTTCTTTTCTCACCTCTAGACACGGATCCAGTGCTTCTTTCGTCTCTCAGAGATGTTTTTTTCTCGGATATTTCTCTAATAAATGTTGACCAGTGTGCAAGGGATGTTCCTGGTTTCCATGGTCTTCAGCTACTCGGCACCAAATCAAAGAATCTGAAAGAGACACGTTAGTGATAGATTCCTTACCTTAGAATATCCCCAGGCGTCAGACTGGATCCGGAAAGTTTTCGTCAGCAGTACCCCTGCGCGTCGGTAGGCGTCGTCGTGCGGCTCCGCGTACGTCGCTGGCGTCGTAGTCGCAGAGATGACGTAGTCAGAGCTACTTAGACGCGCCCACACGCGCTGACGTCAGTTCTTTCTTTTTCCGCGCCAGCAAGCGCAGATCCGAGAGAGAGCGGTACTCCTAGTTAATATTTTAACTTGGTTTCTGGAACTTGTTTCCCTTGTTTTGTCGAATACTCGACTTCTGGTGCAGTTGGGAACCATGTCGGTGGCGGACCCGCATGACGTGTGTCTCTTCTGCTTCGGGCACGCCGAGATGTGCCCCGATTGTCTGGCCATGGCGCCGAAGGCTTTACGGGAGCGTTCCCGAAAGTTGTTGGAGGCCCGGCAATCAGTTCCACTCAAGATCCCGCTCCCGTGGGAGGTCGAGGGACAGGTCGTGGAGCCGACACCATCATTCGTCGGCATCAGCAGGTAAGTCACAGCGCCATAAGAAATCGAAGTAGTGACGTCGCTCTTCGTCTACCCCTCACCGGTCGCGTGACGCGGTGGAGGGGGCGGGCGGTCACTCCCCCCGCTGCTCCGGTGGAGCCTCCGTTGTTGCCTGCTGCCTACACGCCTTTCCCGGGGCCGTACGCGACTCTGGAAGAAATACAGGTATTCCTGTCGGCCATGGGCCGTTTATTGCCCCATCTGGTCCCTCCGGAGCGCCTTTGGGCCCCGTGGACCCGTTGGGTGGTTCTGGCCCCGTGCCGCCGCCTTTGGCCCCGGCCAGGCCGGCATGATACCCTGCGGCGCCGTTGGCTCCGGCCTCGGCGCCCCCTCCCGGGTCCCTCCGGAGCGCCTTCGGGCCCCGTGGACCCATTGGGTGGTTCCGCCCCGTGCCGCCGCCTTTGGCCCCGGCTACGCCGACAGGATACACTGCGGCGCTGTTGGCTCCGGCCTCGGCGCCGCTTCCGACGCCGGGCCCGGCGCCGCCTCCGGTGCCGATACCGGGCCCGGCTACGCCGGCAGGATACCCTGCGGCGCCGTTGGCTCCGGCCTCGGCGCTGCCTCCGGCGCCGGGGCCGACGCCGGACGCCGTTGCTATTACCCCCCAATTCCTATTCCAGGAGGGGAATTTATTCCCTTTCCCCGGGCCCCTCGTCCTTACCAGCCTCTTAAACAGACGGTGGACGAAGGGGAGTACTAGGAGGGGTCTGAGGACCCCCTCGCAGCTCAGTGTGAGGATGAGCTGGAATGGGAGGGCGATGTGGAGGGTCCAGGCGATCTGGATTTCTCTCCGCACCCTAGTACACTGTCCCCTTCTTCCGTAGCTCCGGAGGAGGTTGGGTCCTTTTCTGTGGTGTTGCGTAGGGCGGCTGAGGCTCTTAACCTCGAGCTCCCCATCCGTGCCTATCAGGACCAATCTCCTGACTGAAGTGCTGCAGCCGGCGGCCTCCTCGGCGGAGCCGCTACTGCCCTTTAATAACGCGCTTACAGATATTCTATTAGGCACCTGGATGCCAACGCCCGGCCCCGGGCGACCCCAGTTTTCTCACGCAACACCCAACGCCTAAGAGTCTAGTTGTCTAGGCCTCTGCCTCTCCGAGCGCATTCCCTTCCGCACCCCCGGACAAGGAATCCAAAAATCTTGAGCTCCTGGCTCAGAACAACTGGCTTCTCAGGGGATGTCCAGAACACTTTGTTGGACATGCCTTTTGATGGCACACGCCTCTTTGGTGACAGCACATTGGAACGCTTTAAAGACTCCTGGGCTACGGCCCAGTCCTTGGGTCTTGCCACCACGAGCACTCCCTTGGGGTCTGCCTTTCGCCTTTCAAGGTCCAGGCGCACAAACGCGTTCCTTTCAGAGCCGCTGGCCTGCGCTGCAACAGTCTCAGCGCAGCCGCGGTCGGGGGGCCCGCCGCACCGGGTCACGGGGCCAGCGGGCGGGTCGGTCCACCACCGCCCCTGCCACCACTGCCTCAAAACCTTCCTAGTCCGGTGTTTCAGGCCCACCGAACGCCAGTGGGCGGCAGGATTCGCCATCGAGCACGTTCCGATGCCAAAAGTAGGTTGTGGTTGTTACTCCCACTACTTTCTGGTTCCAAAGAAAGACAAGTGCCTGCGTCCTATCTTAGACCTCCGGAACGTCAATCGCTTCCTCCGGAAGGAGAAGTTCAAAATGCTCACGCTTACTCGGGTCTTGTCTGCCCTAGACCCGCAAGACTGGATGGTAGTGTTGGACTTGCAGGATGCTTATTTTCATATCCCCATCCTGCCGGTCCACCGGCGTTACCTGCAGTTCACGGTTGGCCACGAGCACTTTCAGTTCACCATGCTCCCTTTCGGCCTTACCAGCGCCCCTCGGGTGTTCTCGGGTGTTCACGAAACTGATGGCAGTGGTCGCAGCTTATCTGCGCAGATCAGGGGTCTCAGTCTTCCCCTATCTCAACGACTGGTTGTTGAAGGCCGGATTGCCCAAGCAGTCGTCTCCCACCTCCAGACTACGGCCGACCTCCTGCATTTGCTGGGGTTCTCTATCAACGTGCCGAAGTCGCATCTGATTCCCTCTCAGAAGCTCCTCTTCATCTGAGCGGTTCTGGACACGGCGCAATTTCGGGTTTATCCTCCCGAACAGCGAGTATGGGACACTCGGGCTATGATTCCGTTCTTTTAGCCCTGGTCCTGGGTTTCGGTCAGGAAGACACTGAGACTGCTGGGCCTCTTGGCCTCCTGCATCCTACTGATCAATCATGCCAGATGGCATATGCGGGCTCTGCAGTGGGACCTGCAGTTCCAATGGACGCAGCATCAGGGAAATCTGTCCGACTACGTCCAGGTCTCGGAGGTCACTGCACAGGACTTGCAGTGGTGGCTCACGGACCAGTGTTGGGTCAGCGGCAGATCCCTCTCCCTTCCCCAACCGGAGCACACAGTGGTGACGGATGGGTCCCTCCTCGGATGGGGCGCCCACATGGGAGAGGCGGAGATCAGAGGCCTCTGGTCTCTGGCGGAGTCCAACCTCCATATCAATCTTTTGGAGCTCGGGTCGATCCTACTTGCACTGACAGCATTCCTTCCCTCTGTCAAGGGGAGGGTAGTGCAGGTGTTCACAGACAACACCACCGCCATGTGGTACTGCAACAAGCAAGGCGGGGTGGGGTCGTGGACCCTATGCCAGGAGACTCTGCGCCTCTGGACGTGGCTGGAAACCCGGGGCGTTATCCTGGTGGTTCAACACTTGGCAGGTTCTTTGAACGCCAGGGCAGACGAACTCACCCACCGGTGCATAATGGATCACGAATGGCGTCTTCACTCAGAGGTGGCACAAGGTCTCTTTCAGCAGTGGGGAGTACCTTGGTTAGATCTATTCGCCACCACAGAGAACGCGCAATGTCAGCAGTTCTGCGCGTTGGAGTTTCCAAGGCGACACTCGCTTGGAGACGCTTTTCGTCGCGAGTGGAGTTGCGGTCTGTTGTACGCCTTTCCACCTATACCTCTTTTACCCAGAGTGCTAAAGAACATCAGACGCGCCCGGGGCCAAGTCATTCTTGTGGCACCGGACTGGGCTCAAACAGTTTGGTATCCCGAGCTACTCAGTATGAGCGTGGATCCCCCGATCCGACTGCCTCTTCGGGAGGATCTTCTGTCACAGCAATAGGGGACGGTCCTCCACCCGAACCTGTCCAGCCTCCACCTCCTTCCGTGGAGATTGAGCGGCGACAGTTGATTCCAATTGACTTGCCTCCTGAAGTCTGTAATTTGATCCTGGCAGCCAGGCGTCCCTCGACTAAAACTGTCTACGCCTGCCGGTGGAACAACTTTGTGGCATGGTGCACAGCCAAAGCTGTAGACCCCATTTCTGCCCCTCTTTCTGAGGTCCTATTGTTCCTTCTCTTTTTGGCCCCGCAGGGCTCTGCTCTGGGCACTCTCAAGGGCTACCTTTCAGCCTTTCTCAGGCTGCCTAATCAGCCCTCTCTTTTCAAGTCCCCTGTGGTCAATAGATTTCTCAAAGGCATTACTCACCTTTTCCCTCCTATTCCCTTTGTGATACCTCAGTGGGACTTGAACCTGGTTCTCACATACTTAATGTGCGCTCCCTTTGAGCCTCTTCATAACTGTCCTTTGTGGTTATTAACTTTGAAAACTGTCTTCCTGGTGGCCATCACCTCCGCTAGGCGGGTGAGTGAGCTCCAGGCTCTTTCATGTAAACCTCCTTTCCTGGCGATTCATCCGGACAAGGTTGTGCTTCGCCCACGTCCCTCCTTTCCACCGAAAGTAGTCACTGCCTTTCATCTTGGGCAAACTGTCACTCTGCCCACTTTCTTTCCGCCTCCGCACCCTTCGAAACAGGAAGAGAGGCTCCACTGTCTGGACCCGAAATGTGCGCTTTCATTCTATCTCAACCCCACACAACAGTTCCGGGTGGATGACCAGCTCTTTGTTGGCTACGTGGGCGCCAAGAAAGGTCCAGCTGTACACAAGCAGACTCTCTCCCGATGGGTTGTCTTGTGTATTAAAGCCTGTTACTCTGGCTAAAAAGGAACCTCCGGTAGGGCTGCGCACCCATTCTACCAGGGCAACGGCAGCTACTACAGCATTGGGACGCGGTGTACCCATGCAAGACATCTGTCAGGCTGCCACGTGGGCCTCGCTGCATACTTTCACTAAGCACTATTGCCTTGACAGTCAAGTCCGGAGAGACGGCTTCTTTAGCCGTTCGGTTCTCCGTGACTTTCTGGTGTAATCTCACTTCGCAGACCCACCACCGGGGTTGGTATTGCTTGGGTATGTATTCTAAGGTAAGGAATCTATCACTAACGTGTCTCTTTCAGATGCACAAGTTACTTACTTGTGTAACGATATATCTGTAAGAGACATTAGCTAGTGATAGATTCCTTACCGCCCACCCATCCTCCCCGTTCTGCAAACTGTTCTCTAGGGTTCAGGTAGTCCCTTTCAGGGCCCTAGTTCTATTGCACCAGTAGTTGGTCTCTGGCATGGCTCTGCGTTCCTGGCGCGGAAAGTCGTGTACAGAACTGACGTCAGCGCGCGTGGACGCGTCTAAGTAGCTCCGACTACGTCATCTCGGCGACTACGACGCCAGCGACGTACGCGGAGCCGCACGACACCTACCGACGCACAGGGGTACTGCTGACGAAAACTTTCCGGATCCAGTCTGACACCTGGGGATATTCTAAGGTAAGGAATCTATCACTAACTAATGTCTCTTACAGATATATCGTTACACAAGTAAGTAACTTGTGCATTTCACTCCGCTACACTCCGGCTCTTTGGTTTTCTACCGACTCCCTCTGGCGCGGCTTTGTGCCACATGGAGCCGAGAGGCCCACCACCTGGATTACCGCTGGCTGGTTTGTACTATGTGCCGATTTCAGCTTTTGGCTGCAGTACCAGTGCTGCCCTCGGCGCCCTTACTCAATCCAAGCCCAGGCACATGGATGCTGATGCCCACTTTGCCACCTGAGAAGGCGGCCCTGGTTGTCCTTTCTGACACCGGTATAAATTCGACCGACATCCCAACCGAATCTGTCAGAAGAATCTGCCCTCGCCTTACCACCATTCAGCAATCTTCCCTACATTCTCTATTTAGCACAGACTCTGACAACAATCCTGATCGGGGTGATGAGTTTGCTCAGCCCAATGCTGATGACAATTGGTATGAGTACTCACAGGATGCTAGTAGGCTAGACTCCTCCCTTGAGTAAGCCCTTTTCTCCCCTTCTGAACTGGCCATGGAAGAATCTGTATCCTACGCCATGCTTATGCGTAGGGCCGCTGAAGTCCTTGACCTCCAGCTTCTCACAATGGATGGGAAAAAACAATGTCCTGAGAGAAGTCCTGCAGCCTGGCCAGACTGCTTCTGTGCCTCTCCTACCTTTAAAAGAGGCCTTGACCGATACCCGACTAGGGGTTTGGACTGAGCCTGATACTGGCCCTCCATATTGTCAGACACCATCACCCTGCTCAAGGCGACACAGCCTTTTTGTCGTAGCACCTTGTGGTGCAGGCCTCCACCATCTGTACCAGCCCCAACAATTTTCCTACCACTCCCCCCTAACAGGGAGTCTAGGTGAGTGGAGATATTCAGTAAACTCCTCTTCCTCCTCCTCTTTAGCCCTACAGTCCATTAATGCTTCCTGTTTACTAGGCCGCTACACTCATGCCCTCTGGCGCAAGTCCTCCCAGATGTTCCTGAAGATCTTCGCCCTGTTCTGCTGCAGGGAATTCATGATGCGGCCATGTTTGTTTTTGCGGCCAAGTTTGTTGTGGCTTGGACGCCACTGACTCTGATGGATGGCCTATAGCCACCAGTGTTGCTATTCGTCGCCAGATGTGGCTACATTCAGCTGGCTGCTGGGGCAGTGTTCTGTCCTCCCTGATAGACCTGCCGTTCGGCGACAAGACTAATTCTGCCCTTGAACATTTTAAAGAAAGTAAGGCCATCGCTCGCTTTCTACCCAGCTTTGCCAGCAACACCTCCAACGTTCCTTTCATGGCTTTGGCCAAGGCATTCCCTATTGCCAGCCTATCTCACCCCAAAAGGGAACCCAGCAGTTTCACGGGAAAGGTGGTGATGCCCACCTCCCCTGTGAGCAAGATCCTGTCGTACCCGCCACACCTTCCACCATCTACCCAATGACAGACTGAGGACAATCTCTTTATTTTGCAGGGAGAGGTGCATTCACTTTCGGCCAAAGGGGCTATTGAGAGGGTGCCAACGCCAGAAGTAGGATGTGGTTGTTATTCCCACTATCTTCAGGTGCCGAAGAATGATGGAGGGCTTCGGCCTATTCTAGATCTGCTCCCTCTCAATTTCTTCCTCCTAAAGGAGATGTTCAAAATGCTCAGCCTGGCCAGTTCTTATCTGCCCTTGAGTCTGATTGTGTTGTTGAACCGGCAGGATGCCCATTTCTATATTCCCATCCTGCCGGCCCATCACCGCTACCTGTGGTTTATGGTGGGATAGAATAATTTTCAGTTATCTGTGCTCCCCTTGCGTGTTTATGAAATTTATGGCGGTGGTGGCAGCACACCTTCAGAGGTCAGGGATGCCGGTATTCCTTACCTCAACCACTGGCTGTTGAAGGCCGACTCTTCCCTTGCAGTCGACGACGGCGAAAATCCTTTCATCTTTGGGATTCGCTATTAACGTGCTGAAGTCACACCTGACTCCTTCTCAGATGCTCCGTTTCATCTGAGTTTTTCTGGACAGGGTTTGGTTTTGTACCTTTGCCCCAAGGGAAGAGCATCCAGGACATTCATGCTATGATCCTGATCTTTCAGCCTCAGCCTTGGATTTCAATGAAGTAGACTGTGAGGCTGCTGGGACTGATGGCCTCATGTATCCTGGTGGATGAGCATGCCAGGTGGCATATGCAGGCACTGCTGTTAGTTGTAAAGTCCCAGTGGTCCCAAAATCATGGGGACCTCTCAGACTACATCCAGATCTTGGAGGAGACTGCAAAACATCTGCAGTGGTGGCTACTGGACCGCGATTGAGTCAGCGGCAAAGCCCTCTCCCTTCCTTACCCACTTAAAACCATTGCCGTCAAGATCTTGTATGGAAGAAGCTAGTTAGCCAAACTATTAGTCCACTATAAAACAATGGTCAGCATCTGCAAACTCATTTCTATTTAGCTGGCTAAATACAAGCTATTTGATATGCTACATTTGGAAAGTCCCTTACAACCCCAAAATTTAAGATTGGTAGATATTCTGAAAATAAATGGTTTTAGTTCTGAGGTGGAAACCTTGTAATAGACAATAAAAATAGGGTTGCGTTAAGAAGAAATGATTGCGAGGAGGTTGTGCGACTACTGCAGTGATTTAAAGAACTGCACTATGGTCCATGTCTGAATGCCTTTCTCAGCAACTGAATCCCTACACTTTTTATTTTTTTTAATTTTAATTTTTTATTTTTAAAAATTGCGAAACAAAAGGACACCACAATACAATACAATCAAAATAACCAAAAAGAATACGATACACAAAAAATACAACTTATGCATAATCATAATCATACAAATCCCTCCTTCAACATCATCGAAACCTACGTGCATTAAGTTGTAAAATAAAAAAGAAAAAGAAAAAGAAAAAAACAACTAAATGCCCCCATTCACCCTCAACAAACATCCTAATGCATATCAGAGCCACAAAGCGGTTGCTCGCCTATTTACTCGCAGCCCCTCTGCTAATCGCACCCCGCCCTCCCAAAAGTACCCAGTACAACACAGGCTACTCAGCCTCAGCTGCTTTGGACAATAGGTAGAGCCTCAATGGTCCCCAGATATCCTTCGGCCTTGAGATGGTAGGCAGACCCTCCGCGTATGTCTCTAGGTTGTCCTTACAATAGACCAAGTCCTGTATCCAATGGTCGACTTTCGGCACTCGCCGCCCTCCCCATGTGATTGCCACTCGCCGTGCGGCCATGAGCAGGGCCAGCCTCACGAATCTACCAATCACGCCCCGAACATGGGGCACACAGCATAAAAGACAGACCAGCGGAGTGCATTGTAATTCAATCGCAGCCATATTCTTCACTGCGCGCACCACATCCTCCCAGAATTCGGTCACCCTCCCACATCCCCAAGCAAGATGTAAAAAGTCAGCGTTCCCCTGACCACATCGCACACATGCATCAGACTCTCTCAATCCAAACCGCAGAAGGCGGGTAGGGGTGTGGTACACTTGGTGTAAATATTTAAAATGTATAATGCGTAGGTTTCCATTCATAACAAGAGTACCCGTCAATTCACACACGTATGTCCAGTCTTTCTCAGATATGGGCTCGGGCAGACAGGCACTCCATCGCTCCCAACTCCTATCAGGCAGACTCGGGCATTCTTCCCGTACCATCCTATATAGGCGGGATAGCAGTTTTTTGTTGGTGGGAGTAGTGAGCACGAACTGCAGGGACATCAGCGTGAGAGGCTCCAGGGGATAGGTATCATAGTGAACCCTGACCGCATGCCTGAGTCTGTGCATAGCGAAACTAAACGACAGTGTTTGATTGCTTATATATTGCAAGTCGTCTGTTGTGACAAAGGACCCTTCAGGGTAGAGATCCTGCATCTGCTGGAAGCCCGCCTCCCCAAGCAGTCGCATCGATGGGGCTTCATGAGTGACCGACAGCGCTGCATGGTGTGTTATACGCAGAGTCGGAGCATACAGCGGCAACTTGAGCGCGAGTCGCCCCACCTCCTGCCAGGCAGCTACAGTCGTGCTCACTGTGTTTATCTCCGTTTTTGGAATCCCTCGCGCCCTATGTGTGAACACGCTATGCAATGGTATTGGAGAGGCATCTCCTTCCTCCACCGCAACATGTGGTGTGTAGGCGTGAGGTCTCACCCAATAAAATGCGTATTGAGCTTGTGCACAAAGATAATAGACATAAAAATCTGGCGCCCCAAAACCACCCTTACCATAATCGCTGGTGAGCACCGACCATCGCACACGAGCACTCTTGCCCCCCCAGACCAGCCGGAGCAGCGTACCTCGGAGCGTAGTAAAAAATCTTTTCGACAGGAGAATAGGGATGTTAGTGAATAAATACAGATACTGCGGCAGGACCACCATCTTAATGAGTGCGATACGGTCCGCCAAGGAGAGCGGCAGGCCCACCCACACATCCACCTGCTGTTCCAACTTGACCTGCGCCCTCCCATAATTCTCACGCACCACCCTGTCCGGGTCTCGGTGGATCCAAACCCCTAGGTATTTCACGGGGTCTGCTGACCACATCAAGGGAAACTCCATAGCAGGCTGTGTCGTGGACTCCGTTAGTGGGATGATAATGGACTTATCCCAGTTCACTAGTAGGCCCGATAGGCGACCAAAGCGCACGTATTCCCTCAGCAACTGTGCTAGGTACCTAGCTGGCTCTCGGACAAAAAGCACCATGTCGTCCGCATAGAGCAAGATGGTGACCGGACGGTGGTTGAAATTCAGCGCCGTCTCCCTATGACGCTGCCTCATGACACACGCCAGGGGTTCAAGTATTAGAGCAAAAAGCAACAGGGACAACGGACAGCCCTGTCGAGTGCCCCGCCGGATAGCAAACGAGTCGGATGTCAACCCCCCAACGCGCACCCTTGCGGAGGGATCCGCATATAGCACCGCTATCCATTGTAAAAATAGAGGTGGAAAGCCCATGCGCCGTAGTTTAAAAAACATGTAATTCCACTCAACTGAATCAAAAGCTTTGGCCGCGTCCAGCATGACCGCCGCAGCCGACATGCTAGGCTCAAGGATGTGGAACATGGAGAAAATTGTCCGGAGGTTGTGTGAGGTCGATCTATCAGGTATAAAACCCGATTGGTTGGGTAGCACCAGACACTGCATCAGTGGCTGCAGTCGGACCGCTAAAATCTTGGACAGTACCTTAGCATCAATATTTATCAGTGACAATGGACGATAGGAGTCACATTGATCAGGGGGTTTGTCCTTTTTCAGTAGTGTAATAATTAACGCCTGCCTCAGCGAAGGGGGGAGCGATCCTGACTCATGGGCCTCAGCGTACATCTCCAATAGATATGGAGCTAACAAGTCAGCATAGGCTTTGTAAAATTCGGCCGTCGGGCCCCGGTGCCTTGCCATTAGAAAGGGCTAGTATAGTGGTCTTAACTTCCTCGGCAGTGACGGGTAAAGTAAGATAATCCCTTTGCGCGTCCGAGAGCCAGGCACATGCCACGTCCGCCAAGTACCCCTCGAGTTCAGCTGCGGACGCCTCCCCCTTGGACTCGTACAGCTCAGCATAAAAGTCGCGGAATTGCTTGGTAATGGCAAGGGGGTGATAGTGCTCCCCCCCGTTGGAGTCCGTGATCTTATCGATCGGAGGCTGTTCCATACTATTCCTGATCTTGCTAACGAGAACATGGCCAGGCCTCCCGCCCTCTCCATATCTGCGCGCTGCGTGTGAGGTACCGCACCTCTGTGTCAGCCAGAGTATCATACTCGAGAATTAACTCATGTATACGAGCCAGGGTTTCAGCCGATGGGGTCGCCTCGTAATCACGTTCCAGCACCCGAAGGGCAGCCTCCGTCTGCCCCAGCCGCTCCCGAATATCCCTCAATATGCCCGCCGCAGTACTAATGCACACCCCCCTGATCGTGGCCTTAAAGGCTTCCCACAACGTGGAGACGGTGTCCACAGTGCCCTTGTTAAGTTCAAAATATTCTTCAATTGCTTTTCGTACCGTGGCCTCATATACCGGATCCAGTAGTGCCTCCGAGCGGAACCGCCACGTAAAGGGGCGGCGTATGGCCGTCGGGATCTGTAGGTCTAGCTGAACCGGGTTGTGGTCCGATAGGGTCCGCGGCAGATGCTCAATCCCCAGTACCCAGTCAGTCGCGTCCCCCCAGTAACCAATAATCAAGGCGCGACCAGGTGTTGTGCAAAGGTGTCGCATGTGTTCCCTCCCGCACCGTGACATTGCGCACCCTCCAGATATCACTCAAACCAAATTCTGTCACCGCGCTCCGCACACACCGGGCCACTCTGGGAGTTCGGTGCGATAGTGGATTGGACTTATCCATCTCAGGGTTCAGGTAAGTATTCAAATCGCCCCCCCACAAGATACTTGCCTCAGGCCAGGCCCTCAATTTAGCGTACATCTGCAGGAAGCACTCAGGGTCGTCAGCAATAGGTCCGTACATATTAATGATAGTGACTAGTGATCCCCCCAGCGTCCCCTGCACCATCGCGCATCGTCCCCCGTCATCAGTATGAGTCCGGGCAACTACGAAAGGCACTCCCCGTTTAACCAGTATTATCGTGCCTCTGGCATAGGAGGAGAAGGACGACGCCAACCTAAACCCCGCCCATCGCCCTGCCACACTGTGCGCCGAGTGATTAGTGAGGTGTGTCTCCTGTAATAAGGCAACGTGGACATCATGTCGGGTCAAATAGGCCAGAACCTGTCGTGTTTTCCTGGGAGAGTTGAGGCCCCGTATGTTCCAGGTCAACAACCGGTAGCGCTCACCCACAGTCAAACTGTGAGTCTATAGTCAACCAGGTATACTGCGCAACCAACCGCAGAAGGGCAGGGCCAGCAGCACACGCAATCAGCACACCGCAATCATCAGCTCTCACTCCAACCAACATCAGGGCATAACTTAGGCAAAAATAATAAGACACATATCCCCAACTATGCACCCCCCTCCCCCCACCCACTCCAACCTCCCAATTAGGTCGAGAACGATGCCACCCTCCCTCCCACACATTAATCCCCGCACACATATTTACTCAACAAACGGGGATCACCCACTGGGGAAGCGGAGACGGCAGCAAACAGTCCCACCTAAGTGAGACGTGCCGGACTTCAATTATATGACACACCCATGTGCCCTGATCTAATGACGTGGTCACCGACCACGGCGGTATACCTGAACAGTGGCATACAACTACATAAACATATATAGTAACAATAGGCGGGATTCAATCATGGTGCGTAGCCCCCCCTCTATGCAGAGGCAGTCCGACAAATGCCTCCAGTTCCTTGATTTCTGAGCTGTCGCAGTACATGCCATCAACACTCGAGAGGAATCACTAGTCTGTATCATCCAGCGTCGGGGTGGCGGAGGGGCCCTCCACCTCGCGTTTTCGGTGTCCCGTCTTACAGAAGTGTTTGGAGAACTTTAAAGCAGAGCGTGAGTCTGTGAAAAAATGCGCCTGGCCCTCATGAGTAATTTTGAGTTTGGCCGGGTACAGCATGGCGTAGGGCACCGCTGCCGTCTGCAGCAGCTTCTTGACCGGCACAAATTCCCTCCGCGCCGCCTGCACCGTTGGTGTATAATCCGGGAAAAAGGACAGAGTATCCCCCTTGTAGGTTATAGGGGCCTTGACCCTGGCCTCCCTCAGGATAGCGTCTCTGTCTGCATAGTTTAACAGGCGGGCGATAATCGGGCGGGCCGGCACCCCCGGTTTAGGTCTAGGGCCGAGCGATCGGTGCGCTCTCTCCACAATCATGACCGTGGATAGCACGGGCCCGAACAGGTCTCGCAGCAGACCATCGACGAATGGTTCCATTCTGGCAATGGGAGTGGATTCCGACAGGCCTAGTATACGGAGGTTATTGCGCCTCGAGCGCGCCTCCAAATCCTCATTTTTGGCTTTGATAACCTCCAGGATCTTTTCCATATGCAAAATTTGAGTCCGAGATTCCGCCTGCGAATCGTGCGTGTCTGAGAGCCTGTTTTCAAGGACATCTAGCCTGTGCTCGTGTTTCTCCACTTTCTTTTTAACTACATCAAGGCCAGCTGCCATCGCATCTATTTTACTGTCAATAGATTTCATCCCGGTCCGCAATTCAAGTAGAATGGTCCGGGTGTCATCCGCCGGCTCTTCCACGGATCCAGTGGCCCCCTGCGACCCAGGGTGGTCCCCCATGGCTTCGCTCGCTCGTGTACTGCGCTTGTTGTCAAACTGGAGCTTCGGCTGCTTAGGGTCAGTCTTTCCCATAGTGCCAGCTACCATGAAGCAGCACGGTATGCGTTGCGCTCCGCTCCAACAAGGCCAAATCCCCCCAGGCCACCGGGGCCGCGCCCACTCGCCCCAAGGGCACAACTTGATACAATGGGCCGGCGTGAACAGTACCACCAAGGGAAGGCCGCTCTCCGCAACAGCACCGGTCCGTCGCCAGGAATCGCCACTGCAGCGCCTCCGTCTCCGCTAGGCCGCCCTAGATGTCACACTGGCGCCGAGGAGTACGCGGGGCCCCCCACCCCGCAGCCCGGAAATCACCCACGACGCCCCAGGCAGCCCAGCCCGCACTGGCAGACCTGAGCCAGCACCAAGGCAGCGCCGCCGGTGTACCCGCGCCACTGGAGGCGAGCCCACACGATCCCCGCCAGAGTAAGTAGAAGCAACCTCGCGCCTCCGCGCCCGATGTAGGCCGCCCGCCTAGGCCACCCCGAGCACCACCATGCAGGGCAGCAGGGGCGCCGGGAACACCCCGCAGGCCAAGCCACAATCCGGCCAGAGCGCAGCTCTCGCCTCACTCACCGCAGTCGAGGTGCGACCCTCAGCAGGATCCAGCCGGGCGCCGCTCACTCCGCGCCGTTCTCAGGGCTCCAGGTATCAAGGCGCCACAGCTCACGGCGTCTCAGCCGCCGCTCCAGTGCGACGGTCTCGCCTCCCACGCTAGACGTCGTCTCTTGGGTCGCCGCGTAGTGTTCACCGCGATGGACCCTCCGGTGTGTGTGCGGCGTCCCGTCCCAGTCAGCGGTGGAGTCTCCCGGCCCCGGGGACTCGAGCAGGCGCCATTTTCCCGGCGAGCGGGCTCGACCAAACTCTGCCGATGCTGCCGGTACCACCGCCTCGGTGGGGCCAAAAGGACTCCCGATCTCGACCCGCAGTGTGCGGCCCTACTGCAGTTGTCGTTCCGGCATCTCGGGCGGTCATGGAGGATGGTATTTGTCAATTTTCAGGTCCGGCGTGCGGAGCTCCCTCAAGAGGCAGCCATTCCGCTTCGCGCCGTAACCACGTCCCCCTGAATCCCTACACTTGCATGGCATTCCTTACCTTTCCAGCCCTATTCCCCACACAGGTTCTTCATCCCCACTGTGTAATGGGGTAAACAATATCTAATTCGCCCTGCAGCTTCTAATGCATGAACCAGTAACAGATTGAAAGCTAAACCATCACAAAACAAGATCCTTTCTCTGGCATCACTGGTTCTCATTCTTTGTCTTTCCCTTCTTTAAAGTCAGTGGCCTCCTATGGATTGTCTCATGTTGCCACACCTCACTTAGCTTCCAATTGTTTTTACATCACTCCTGCTACAACCACTCTACACTTTATACACTACCATCTCCCTAACAAACCCTCACACTGATCCTATTTTACCACCTTGACTGAACAACCAATACACCCTTGACAGCTGCCATTCTAGCTGCAAATACCCAAACCATCTGTTTATGGCTGTTAAGTTGGTTTCTATTCCATTAACACAGACTTGTTCTACTCCCACACACCCTTGACGACTTAAATGCCTGATTAGACAGGCCTGTAGTGCTGATAAATAACTGATTAATTTCTTCACATGCTAATTATAGAGATTAACACAGTGTAAAAGAAATGGTGAATAAAACATTTGCGGGCCATATATCCAGAGCGGGTTGTGAATGTCTGCATATCACTTCTTTGTGAAGAAGCACCTCTAATTTAATTTTCTCATAGTATTTTGTTTCAGTCTGAAGGTCACATTTCCAATTGTGTAACGATAGCTGAGAATCACTGCAGGGTGGAGCAATGTTTGAGTTGGATATGAACATTTATATTTATAGATAGAGTGGTAAATATGCTTATCTGCCTTCAAGCAACGTTTTTGGGAGTGCAGTATCTAACACTTCAGAAAGACATTTATCAGACACGAGAGTACTTAAAGAGATATATTTCACCCTATTTTTTTTATTTACCTGTTTAGTGAAGCAGACTGATTGGATTGGATTGGTTGGTTTATTATTTAATTGAGTATATGATTGCATTGTTTAGTGATTAATTATGAATTTTTAAATGTACCATTATGATTTTAATGTATATATAACTTGACATTACAATTTATTTGAATTCACACTTTAAATATAAAACCATATGGTATAAACTTAAGATTATTTTAAAGATGAAGCCTTTTACTCCATTTAATAACTGGTGTTAATTGAACTTTCAGCCTATGAAAAAGCACTTTCCGCTGCCGAGTTGGAACAAGATAAAGCCCATATCCTTACAGCCCTCGCAATAATAGAATACAAACGTGATAAAGTGGACTCTGCAAAGACGATATTGTTTAAATGGTAAGTGAATGGCATATTGTTCAGTTTAATTTTAGAATAGGTGAGCTACTAATTAAGATTCTGTTTACTTCTGATGATTGTATATGTTTTGCCTAGAAACTCATTCTTTCTGCTTTCAAGCTAACGGGGAAGTAAGTTAATCCTTCCCCAAGATCTCTAGTATTTCTCTCTAATTAGCTTATATTGAGCCCAGTGATAATGAGGCTTAAATACTTATATGTCTTTATAAATAATTCAACTGGATACACTTTTTGAATACTATGAAATGCTAATTGTTTTGTCCATGTAAAAGAATATGCATTAAATTAACTCCATCTTGGATTGCAAAAAAACCCAACATTTTAACATGCTGCAATTTTGAAAAATGCTCCGTGTAAAGCTGAGACTGGTAATTGAAGCATATAGCAATTCACAAGTCTATTCCTGATGTTCATGACGGAACAATTGCTAAAGATCCGATTTTGTAATATTGCTATGCTCTTGTATCCCGTGTTCAGTATGTATCTTGGGCCACTAGGAGGATGAGATGAAAGTCACTGCAGAATTTATCATTTCTTTCAAGGGCTTTCGAGTCAGGAGGGTAATGTGGTAGGTGCAGATGTTTATATGAGAAACAGAACTAAGAGAAATAACAGTACTATTCTTGATTACTAGGTTTATAAGTCCTTTTGAACTATTCCATATATAAACCATTGATGTATATCCTCAGGTTAAGTGCATACATGCAACATAAAGGGAGTGGGTTGAGATCAACTCATGGAACAAAAAATGGTTGCTGAAATTGGCAAATCTAGAGAGGGTGGGGAAAACATAATGAGGCAGTGTTAGAACTGGGGGTCTCTTGTTGGCTGAGGTATGTACCTTAGTCCAAATAGGGACCCTTGCTTCTAGTCAGGGTAAGGAGGGACACACCCTTAGATAACCCCTGCTTGGCACGAGCAGCCAGGTTTATCTCCAAGGCAATGTGTAAAGTATTTGAAACCACACTCCCAGTAACACAGGGATAACACCACAAATGGACACCACACTGGTTTCATAAAAATAGCAGTATCTTTATAAAAAGGAATACGATGAGACCAAACGATAGAAAACCAACATATGCGTATTCGTAATAATTCACTTGGCCGGTTATTAGGCCAGCAATCACTTGTAGGTTCTTGCGGTATTAATGAGCAATTTACGATCTCTAAGGCAGTCCTAATGCAATGCTATGCAGTTCGTAATGCAGCTCGTAATGTAATACTAGGACAGTCCTTAATGCAAGAATCAGGCAGTTCGTAATGCAATAATAATGCAATTCGTAATGCAAGAATCAGGCAGTTCGTAATGCAATATCTGAAAGAGACACGTTAGTGACAGATACCTTACCTTAGAATATCCCCAGGCGTCAAGCTGGATCCGGAAAGTTTTTTGCGTAGCAGTACCCTTGCGCGTCGGTAGGCGGCGTTGTGCGGCTCCGCGTCCGTCGTCGGCGTCGTGATCGCCGGGATGACGTCGCGGGCAGTACTTAGACGCCGCCCCTGCGCGCTGACGTCAGTTCTGTACACGACTTTCCGCGCCAGGAACGCAGAGCCATGCAAGAAGCTGACATAGGTGTCTGAAAAATACTAGGGCCCTGAAAGGGATGTCCTTAACCCTAGAAATTAGTTCGCAGAACGGGGAGGAAGGGTGGGGCGGTAAGATATATTGTTACACAAGTTAGTAACTTGTGCATCTGAAAGAGACACGTTAGTGACAGATTCCTTACCTTAGAATAGATACCCCAGCAATACCAACCCCGGTGGTGGGTCTGTGAACAAAGATCAGACAAAGAAGTCCCGGAGGACAGAACGGCCAAAGAAGCCGTCCCTCCGGACCCGACTGTCAAGGCAGTAATGCTTTGTAAACGTGTGCAGCGAGGCCCACGTAGCTGCCTGACAGATATCCTGCAGCGGAACACCGCGGCCCAAAGCCGTGGTAGCAGCCGTTGCCCTGGTGGAATGGGCACGCAGCCCAACAGGAGGCTCCTTCTTAGCCAAAGAATAGCAGGCTTTGATACACAAGGTTACCCAGCGGGAGATGGTTCTCTTGTGCACCGCCCGACCTTTTGGCGCCCACGTAGCCAACAAAGAGCTGGTCATCCACCCGGAAGTGTTGTGTGCGGTTGATATAAAAGGAAAGCGCACGTTTTGGGTCCAGACGGTGGAGCCTCTCTTCCTCTCTGGAAGGATGCGGAGGCAGAAAGAAGGTGGGCAAAGTGATGGTCTGCCCAATGTGGAAGGCAGTAACCACCTTTGGCAAGAAGGACGGACGCGTCCTAAGAACAACCGTGAACCGTGAGACGGCAGTCTCAGGCGTGCAAGAGCACCACGCACACAGCGTCGCTGAGACACAGTCCTCAGTTTCAAGTGCCCCGTTAGCATGTTACGGCTCGAGCCGGCGGCGGCGATCTTTACTCACAGCCTCAGTTACGATGACGGCTCGGGCCACAAACAGCAATACAGCAGCGTGGACGATGTTTCACGCTGCGGGGGCAATGTGATCACGGGGCACCTCGTAACCCGTACCACGGACCACACGGCAGTCTCAGGCGTGCAAGAGCACCACGCACACAGCATCGCTGAGACACAGTTCTTAGTTTCACACAAATTCTTTGGCACGTTGCGTCTCGGGCCGGCGGCGGTGATCCTTCCTCACAGCCTCAGGTACGATGACGGCTCGGGCCACAACAGCAAGGCAGCAGCGTGGACGATGTTTCACGCTGCGGGGGCAGTGCGATCCCGGGGCACCTCGTAAACAGTACCACGGACCACACGGCAGTCTCAGGTGTGCAAGAGCACCACGCACACAGCGTCGCTGAGACACGGTTGGAAACTTTTGTGTTCCTACAACAGGTGACCAGCTCTCCTTGGGCCCTTGGAGAAACGCTACTTCAGGACACAGCACACAGCAAAGTCCTCACAAGCCGGGGGACACAGCACACAGCAAAGTCCCTTGTCCTCTCCTTAGTCAAACCAGCAAACTGCAGGCCAGCCCCAGAACACACAGCAAGGGCAGTCCTTCTCTTCGGTCTCTTCAGCTGTTCTTCTTTGGCAGAGGTTCCTCTTGAGCACCAAGTAGATTCAATCCTTTTTCAATATGGATTTCAGTCTTGAGTTAAGGGGTTTCAGCTCTTACATTTATACCCCTAAATGCCTTTGAAGTCTTTGTGTTCAGGGGGCTCTGACCTCAGTCCAAAACCAGACCTGGGTGTCTTCCTGCCAGTGCACACCCTCCTCCTTTGATAGTCATGGTCTGGGGCCCAGACGCTCAGCAGGAGGTGGAGCCATCCTTTTGTGGCAGCAACACTGCCCTCTTCACATCCAGGGGGCTACTCCTCCCCCCCTCCCATCAAATGCAGGCCATCCTGTTGCTGTCTCACCTTCTCCTTTCTGGGGTCAGGACACTTCCCAGACCCTGTCACGTCTAAACCCAGGCAGGCAATATACAACCAGGCAGAGGCACACAGGATGGTTTAAGACAAGAAACCAGCCACTTCTGAAAGCGTGGTTTCTAAACACACAATTCAAAAACCATCTTCACAAAAAGATGTGTTATTAAATTCTGAGTTCAGGCACACTAAACATCATCTCTCCATCTTATGCCTATGGGAAGATATGCTGGAAACATGGGACACAGCATTCCCCATTCTGTCCTATGGGCAAGATGGCCTTGCAACAGTGAAAAACGAATTTGGCAGTACTTCACTGTCAGGACATGGTACACACCTCAGTACATGTCCTACCTTTCACATACACTGCACCCTGCCCAGGGGGGTACCTTGGCCTACTATAGGGGTGTCTGATGTGCATAAAAAGAGAAGGTAAGGCCTGGCAAGTGGGTGCACTTGCCAGGACAACAAGGCAGTTAACAAACTGTGCGCAGGCACTGCAGTGGCAGGCCTGAGATCTCTCTTTAGGGCTACTTGTGTGGGTGGCACAACTAGTGCTGCAGGCCCAATAGTAGCATTTGCATTACCAGCCCTGGCACACACAGTGCACTTTACTAGGGACTTCACTAGTAAGGCAAACATACCAATTATGGACAACCAATTACCATAACACTTTATACAGGGAGCACTTGCACTTCAGCAGTGGCAAAGTGCCCAAAGCATCTAAGTCGGCAACATTATGTCAGAAAAAGGTCTAGGAGGAAGGCAAAAAGTTTAAGGAACTCTAGCCAAAAAGGGCCACGTCCAACACAACCCCCTCCCACCCTAAAGCCAGGGTAGGCCAATCACTACCTTGATGGACTTCACTGCTTGGGGCGATAGAACCCGGACGCGGGCCCGCTACCGCAGCAACACCTCCTGTTCTATGCCTCCCTGACCCCAGGGGGTTCCCTTGGTTACAATTCCCTGGGCCAACTAAGCTACTCCACTGATACTTACTGGCAGTCGGGGGCCACCTAGGGGTGCTTGTCCCCTGCCAACTCCAGGCGGGGTTACCCTGGTGACTTCTAGGGGACCCAGCCCTTCTGGCTCGGCCTGGACCCACGGGTTCTCCTACTGGGGATCACCTCCTCTCAACCTTTCGTCTAGACTTCTGGGCTTTTTTGGGCCACAGGAGCTCTGGTTACAGACGCCCCACGATCTCCTGACGCTAGGTGTTCTTCCTCGCACAGCTGGCAAGTAGGTTCTAGACCTCCAACCGGGTGTTCTCCTAAGGAGCCCTCCAGTCTCTGGGGTGGGGCTGCGGACCCCACGGGGACGCCGCTTACACTCTCTCCCTCTCCTTTGAGACAGGGTGCAAGCCTGCACGCCCCACCCCCCACTTCTATGGGACCTGACTGCGCCACTCTGTCCTTCTTCCCTCCCACGGGACCGGAAGATCTCGGAGTTGCTGCTGGGATTCCCCCTTAGTGCCTCTTCAGA
This sequence comes from Calotriton arnoldi, assembly GCA_963921515.1. Lineage (NCBI taxonomy): Eukaryota > Metazoa > Chordata > Amphibia > Caudata > Salamandridae > Calotriton > Calotriton arnoldi. Next base: position 244,825 of record CAWUFW010015103.1, on the reverse strand, counting down.
CCCTCTGTCCCTTAACCAGGGGTCTGTCTCTGGTGCCAGCTCCTGGGAATCAAAGAGCTCGCACTCTAACAGGTGTTGGCGCAACTCTGAAAAATGATTACTGAGCCGAGGCTCCCTGGGGCCCAAATTGAGCAATCCCTTCAAATCATTCGCCATGCTAACCATCACCCAATCATCCAGTGCACGTGTGTACTCATCCACACCCCCACCCCAAGGACTGGATTTCAGTTCCTTGAAGTTCCCGAATTTCTGCCTGTACTGTTCAGGAGTGAGCCCATACCTGAGGCACAAAACCTTCTACATATTGGCGTAGGTCAGGGTTCCCGCCCTCTCTAAGGGTGGTAAAACATCCCTCCCAGAAGCCTCAAAGTGTTTCCATAGGCCCGCCACCCAATGCTTCTCAGGCACCTCATTCATCCTCAGTGCGATCTCATGTGCCGTGAACCACGCATAAATATCATCACCCCTCTGGTAATCTCGCACTAAGTGTTTGGGAATGTACACCTTACCCGCTGGCACTGGCTGTGCGCTGCCACCATTCGAACTGTACTCCACCTGTTTAGCCTTAATGTCCAGTTCCCTCATGCTTAACTCATGAGCTAAGAGAATCTTTTTTTTCTTCCAAGGCGAGAGCGTTCTTGCTCTTCTCTGCTCGCTTTTCACTTTCAATGAGCAGCTTTTTCTCCTCTGCTTGAGCCTTAAGTTTTAAAACCTCCAACTCATGCTCTCATGTAAACAGAGTCTCCGCAAAGCTGAGAGACAGTGGCGGAAAGCCTACGACCCTACGGATTTAACAAACTATAAAGCTACTTTAGCTCTCTATAAAAAATCTATCATAACTAGGAAAGCCGAGTACTATGAGGCTCGCATAATTGAAGCTCCAAATAAACAGAAGGAGACTTTTAAGATTCTCAATGAACTTAGTAAAAAGCCAGATGTAAATTCTGCAGCAGCACCCCTAGACTGCAATGCACTGCAGTCCTTTTTTCTCCAGAAGATAATAGATATCCTCCTGGAGATTGAAAAAATTCCCATCACCTTGAGCTCCGTGGAGTTGCTTACACCCCCGCTTCCTACCGGTCAGCTTCTCACCAGCTTCCCTCCACTGGACCCAGAATCTTTGATGCTTCTGATTAACAGAACCAAATCAGGCTCCCCGGCCGACCCATGCCCGCCCAAGATCTTTCGGTTGGCTTTGCCGGCCTTGGAGAGTCAGATCCTCACTCTCCTGAATAACTCTTTAGCGAGTGGTCAAGTCCCCCTTAATTTCAAGGAGGCAAGAGTTATGCCCTTATTAAAGAAACTGGGAGCAGACAAGGCCGAGCTCAAAAACTATAGACCCATCTCTCAACTCCCGTTCCTGGCGAAGGTTGTGGAGCAACATGTCCTGAAGACAACCTCAGCGTTCCTGGAGGAACATGAGTTGCTCCAACCTCGCCAGGCTGGGTTCAGAGCCCACCATAGCACGGAGCTAGTCATGCTATCTGTACTTGATGATCTCAGGATGAAGGCCGATAATAAAGAGCCGAGTGCCCTGATTCTTTTAGATCTTTCTGCGGCGTTCGACACGGTCAGCCACACTACACTATTGACCCGGCTGTCGGCCCTGGGCTTTTGAGGGCACGCCTATAATTGGTTAGAATCTTTTCTATCAGGTCGCTCACAGAGGGTCCAACTTGGTGCCCAGGTATCGGAAAAGGGCAATATTTTCTGCGGAGTCCCTCAGGGCTCTGCACTGTCCCCGCTCCTCTTCAACATATACCTGCAGCCCCTGGTAGCTGCACTAACCAATATGGACTGCCGGGTTTTTAATTACGCGGATGATACCCAGCTCATCCTGAGGATCAATAACTCGGCCTGTGCCCAAGTATCAGTTCAGAACATCCTTAGGTTTACAGTCAACTGGATGACTGCAAACTCCCTAAAAATCAATCCAGACAAAACCGAAGTACTAGCCTTCCCATCAAAAAACAATCCCTGGAGCAGCCTGTTTTGGCCTAGAGAGTTAGGGGCCCCCCCTAGCCCATCGCCAGTTGTAAAAAGCCTGGGAATTAGGATTGACTCTGAGCTCTCTATGATCCATCAAGTCAACTCAGTGGTGGGCACATGTACTGGTCTCCTAAGACAGCTGAGGAAATTGGTTCCTCTGCTTTCAGTGTCATCTCTGAAAACTATAATATCAGCAACCATTGTTTCACGACTCGACTATGGCAATGTGCTATATGTCGGGCTCCCTGAGAAACTCATGAAGAAACTTCAGGTGGTACAAAATGACGCAGCTAGGCTGATCTTCAGGTTGCCTAGAAGAACTCATGCCACTCCACTGCTGCGAAAACTGCATTGGCTGCCTGTTAAGCAGAGAGCGAAATTCAAGGGACTTTGTATTGTCCACAAAGCTCTATATGGACATGCCCCAGGGTACATAAAGGAACGCCTAATCAAATACGCGCCAGGGCGGGCCCTTCGGTCAGCAGAAGCCGTCCAGCTGGTCTGCCCTCGGAGTAACCTGGTTTCCAAAGGGGGTCGAGCGTTCTCGGTCCTCCTGCCACAACTTTGGAACCAGTTGCCCGATACCCTTCGGAAAGAACCTGGTCTGCTTCTCTTCCGGAAGCAGCTAAAAACTATTCTCTTTAGGGAAGCATTAGATACAACATATGATCTCTCAACACCATGAAGACCTCCCCGCCTTGACGCTGTCCCGCTTCTTCCAAAGCGCTAAGAGACCTGTCGGTGTATATGCGCTATACAAAAATAAAATAACATAACATAACTCTCTGACCCTTTGGTTTTCCTCCAGCTCCTCTGGGGAAAAGCTCCTCCCTGAATGGTTACTACCAGCCCCTGTGGCTGGTCCTTCCACCGGCAAATCCTGTGGACCAAATCCATTCCCTGGGTCATCCTCATCCACCTCATCATCACCTGTCTTCTGAGCCTCTTTGGCTTTCCACCAGGCCCTCAAGGCCGTTTGCAGCTCCTCTTTCTTGGCGCTACTTTTCATGGGACATCCCAAAGCTCTGCAGAATTGCCTCAATTGATCAACTTTGTAGGTAAGCAATGCCTCAACGTCGAATTCCAATTCTGCAGCCTCACTGGCTACTTGACTCCTTTGAGACATGATGTGTGGCTTAAAGGTCGGTCAAAAATAGAACCAAAAATCAAAACACAATATGTGGTTGCGTCGTGGTCTGCGCTAAACTAGTGATGTACACCAATCACTGTGAGTCAGTTGCAAATACACGTTCAAATCCCCAACCTCTGACCACCAATGTTAGAACTGGGGGTCTCTAGTTGGCTGAGGTATGTACCTTAGTCCAAATAGGGACCCTTGCTTCTAGTCAGGGTAAGGACTTAGATAACCCCTGCTCACCCCCTGGTAGCTTGGCACGAGCAGCCAGGCTTATCTCCAAGGCAATGTGTAAAGTATTTGCAACCACACTCCCAGTAACACAGTGATAACACCACAAATGGACACCACACTGGTTTCATAAAAATAGCAGTATCTTTATAAAAAGGAATACGATGAGACCAAACGATAGAAAACCAACATATGCGTATTCATAATAATTCACTTGGCCGGTTATTAGGCCAGCAATCACTTGTAGGTTCTTGCGGTATTAATGAGCAATTTACGATCCCTAAGGCAGTCCTAATGCAATGCTATGCAGTTCGTAATGCAGCTCGTAATGTAATACTAGGACAGTCCTTAATGCAAGAATCAGGCAGTTCGTAATGGAATAATAATGCGATTCGTAATGCAAGAATCAGGCAGTTCGTAATGCAATAATAATGCGGTTTGTAATGCAATAATAATGCGGTTCGTAATGCAAGAATCCGGCAGTTCGTAATGCAATAATAATGCGGTTCGTAATGCAATCATCTGAAAGAGACACGTTAGTGATAGATTCCTTACCTTAGAATATCCCCAGGCGTCAGACTGGATCCGGAAAGTTTTTCGTTAGCAGTACCCCTGTGCGTCAGTAGGTGGCGTCGTGCGGTTCCGCATCCGTCGCTGACGTCGTAAGCGCCAAGATGACGTCACGGAGACTACTTAGGCACCACCCATGCGCGCTGACGTCAGTTCTTTCTTTTTCTGCGCCAGTAAGCGCAGATCCGGTTGGAGCACGTACCTTAGTCACTTTTTGACTAACCTTTTTGAGACTTTTGTCTCCTGTCAGCTTTGGTTTCCTTGGTGCACGTAGGGATGCCTGGATTTAAGTCTTGTGGGGCCTGCCGTCTCAATATGTCGGTGGCGGACCCCCACGATGTCTGCCTCTACTGCCTGGAGACCGACCACGACTCCCGGGACTGTCGGGCCATGGCCCCGAAGGCTTAGAGGGAGCGGCACCGGAAGCTGCTGGAGGTCCGGCACTCGTCCCAGCGCCGTTCCCGGTCCAGGGCCGTTCCATGGAACGCTCGCGGGGCCACAGTCATCGCTCCTCGGGCTCCAAGTCTTCACCCTCGGATTCGGGTAAGAGACGACACAAAAAGAAGTCGAAGAAGCGTGTTCGCTCTCCGACGTCCCCCTGTCGGGACGCGGACGAGGGGGACAGGGGCTTTGCCCCTGCGGCTCCTTCGGAGCTCGAGAGTCCCGCGGCCTACCCGCCTTACCCGGGTCCGTCGGCGACTCCTGCACAGGTGCAAGAGTTTCTTGCTACCATGGACCGCCTGTATAGGCCTCGGGCTCCCGCCGGCGCGCCCTCGGTCCCCGCGGTCCCGTGTCAGGATCCTGTTGGGCTGTCGGCGCCGCCGGCGGATCCAGCTTCGGCGCCACAGGATCCTGCGCCGTCCGCTCCGGCCACGGCGTCACATGGTCCATCGCTGCCGGCTCCGGCCCCAGCGCCACCCTCGGCTCCACCTCCGGCGCCGCAGTGGGTGCCATTTGTCCCGCCCTTGCCCAGGTTCCAGGACCATTTTGCTCCTACCTGGGATCCGCATTAGGACGCGGCGCCGGTCCGGCCCCGGCCGACGCCGTTCTCAGCGCCGTTCCCGACGCCGTTGGTCCCTTCTCCGGCTCCTGCCCTGCCGCCACGGTCCGTGCCACATGCGGCGGAGGTGGAGGACGACTGGGAGGGGTCTAAGGACCCTCTTGCTCGTCAGTGTGACTCTGAGCAGGACTGGGCGGACGATTTGGGGGACGCCGGCGACCTCGACGTCTCCTCTGACCCGGGGTTTGCCTCTCCCCCGCCTACCATGGAGGAGGGCGCCTCATACACGATGGTGCTCCGTCGGGCAGCTGAGGTTCTCAACCTTGATCTCCCTACGGTGGCCCTCAAAACTAACGTCCTCACTGAGGTGCTCCAGACGGCGTCGACTTCGTCGGAGCCCCTGCTGCCATTTAATGACGCCCTCACTGACGTCTTGCTAGGCACTTGGTCGCGGCCCGCCACAGGGGCCCCTGTGGATAAGAACGTCGCCCGGCGTCATCGCCTGGCGCCCGGTGACCCTGCCTTTCTGACCACTCATCCTACGCCTGAGAGCCTGGTCATCCAAGCTTCGACGTCACAGAGTGCCTTTCCCACGGCTCCACCGGATAAGGACTCTAAGAAGCTGGAGCAGTTCGGCAAGCGGTTGTTCTCTTCGGCCAGCTTGGGGCTGCGGTCGGTGAACACCGCATGCCTTTTGGGCCGCTATTCCCACGCGGTGTGGGATACAGTTGCACAGGTGTTGCCTCAGAGTCCTGAGGAGACCCAAGCTGTGCTGTCCCAAGCTGTTGCCGAGGGTAAAGATGCGGCTAAGTTCGCCATTCGGTGTGGTTTGGACACCGCAGACTCACTAGGTAGAGCAATTTCTACAACTGTGGCGCTTCGTCGCCACGCCTGGTTGAGGTCTACTGGGTTCTCGCCAGATGTCCAAAGCTCACTCATGGACATGCCCTTTGATGGCACTCGCCTGTTTGGCGATAAAGCCGACAGTGCGCTGGAGCGTTTTAAGGACTCACGGGCCACGGCCAAGTCCTTAGGTCTTTCCACGAGGAGCCCAGCCACTCCTGGTTTTCGTTCCTTTCGTGGCTACGGAAGGGGCGCCCAGGCACCTATAGCAAAACTGTGCAGAACCAGCCTCAGCGGGGCCGCGGACGCGGTTTCCGCAGGGGTGGGTCTGGGAATCAGCGTGGGGGACAGTCTGCCTCCGCCCCCGCTGCTTCTACCTCCAAACCTTCCTAATCCGAGCTTTGTGGGGCACCCCACGCCAGTGGGTGGCAGGGTCCGCCATCATCTCCCCCACTGGCACGCTATCACATCGGACAAGTGGGTGTTGCAGATCATCCGCAAGGGTTACGCCCTTCCCTTTCAGTCCACCCCTCCAACCATGCCACCTCAGTTCCACCGCATGTCGGGGGACCATTTGGCACTTCTCCTGCAGGAAGTCACAGCCCTCTTGGCCAAGGGGGCCATCGAGTGTGTTCCTGGGCCAGAAGTAGGGAGTGGTTGTTATTCCCACTACTTTCTGGTCCCCAAGAAGGACAAGGGGGGCTTGCGCCCCATCTTGGACCTCAGGAACGTCAATCGCTTCCTCCGGAAGGAGAAGTTCAAGATGTTGACTCTGGCTCAGGTCTTGGCTGCCCTCGGCCCTGGAGACTGGATGGTGGCATTGGACTTGCAGGACGCCAATTTTCACATCCCCGTCCTGCCGGCCCACCGGCGTTACCTGCGGTTCACGGTAGGCCAGGAGCATTTTCAGTTTGCCGTGCTCCCCTTCGGCCTTACAAGCGCCCCTCGGGTGTTCACGATGACGGTGGTCGCAGCTCATCTGCGCAGGTCAGGGGTGTCAGTCTTCCCCTACCTCGACAACTGGTTGTTGAAGGCGGGTTCGCCCCAGGCAGTCGTCACCCACCTTCAGACTACGGCCGACCTCCTGCATTTGCTGGGGTTCTCCATCAACGTGCCGAAGTCGCACCTGAGTCCCTCTCAGAAGCTCCCCTTCATCGGAGCGGTTCTGGATTCGACGCTGTTTCGGGTTTGTCCTCCCGAGCAGCGAGTCCGGGATATTCAGGCTGTGATTCCGATCTTTCAGCCTCTCTCCCGGGTTTCAGTCAGGATGACCCTCCGGCTCCTGGGCCTGATGGCCTCCTGCATCCTGCTGGTGCAACATGGCAGATGGCATATGCGGGCTCTGCAGTGGGACCTGAAGTTCCAGTGGGCACAGCATCAGGGCAACCTGTCCGATCTAGTCCAGATCTCGGAGGGGACTGCAAAACAGTTGCAGTGGTGGCTCTCGAACCGGCAATGGGTCATGGGCAGATCCCTCTCCCTTCCCCAGCCAGAGCATACAGTTGTGACGGACGCGTCACTTCTGGGATGGGGCGGTCACATGGGAGAGGCGGAGATCAGAGGCCTCTGGTCTCCGGCGGAGTCCCGGCTCCATATCAACCTTTTGGAGCTTCGGGCGATCCGGCTTGCACTGAAGACATTCCTTCCCTCTGTCCGGGGAAGTGTAGTGCAGGTGTTCCCGGACAACACCACCGCCATGTGTTATTGCAACAAACAGGGTGGGGTGGGGTCCTAGACCCTATGTCAGGAGGCTCTGCGCCTCTGGACATGGCTGGAACATCAAGGCATTACCTTGGTGGTTCAACACCTGGCAGGTTCTCTGAACGCCATGGCGGACGAACTCAGCCGCCGGTGCTTGATGGATCACGAATGGCGTCTGAACTCGGACGTGGCGCAAGGTCTCTTTCTGCAGCGGGGAGAGCCTTGGTTAGATCTATTCACCACCGAAGAGAACGCGCAGTGTCATCAGTTCTGCGCGTTGGAATTTCCAAGGCGGCACTCGCTCGGCGACGCTTTTCGTCGCGTGTGGAGTTGCGGTCTGTTGTACGCCTTTCCGCCTATACCACTTCTGCCCAGAGTGCTGAAGAAGATTCGGCGCGACCGGGCCCAAGTCATCCTTGTGCCTCCGCATTGGGTACGAAGATACTGGTATCCCGAGCTACTCAACATGGCGATCGATCCCCCGATCCGCCTGCCTCTTCGGGAGGATCTTCTGTCGCAACAACAGGGGACGGTCTTCCACCCGAACCTGTCCAGCCTCCACCTCCATGCGTGGAGATTGAGCGGCGACAGCGGATTCCATTTGACTTGCCTCCTGAAGTCTGTGATGTCATTCTGGCAGCCAGTTGTCCCTCCACTAAATCGGTATACGCCTGCAGGTGGAACAAATTTGTGGCATGGTGCACAGCTAAGTCTGTGGATCCCCTTTCTGCCCCTCTTTCTGAGGTCCTTCTGTTCCTACTCTCCTTGGCCCAGCAGGGCTCTGCTTTGGGCACTGGCAAAGGTTATCTTTCGGCCATCTCCGCCTTTCTCAGGCTTCCAGATCAGCCTTCTCTCTTTAAGTCCCCGGTTGTTAACCGTTTCCTCAAACGCATTACACACACGTTTCCTCCTGTGCCTTTCATAATGCCTCAATGGGACTTAAATCTTGTCTTGACCTATCTGATGTGCGCTCCTTTTGAGCCCCTTCATAACTGTCCTTTACGTCTTCTTACTCTCAAGACGGCTTTCCTGGTAGCTATCACCTCTGCCAGGAGAGTGAGTGAGCTCCAGGCTCTTTCTTCTAAACCTCCTTTCCTTTCTGTTCATCCGGACAAAATGGTTTTAAGGACCCGTCCTTCTTTCTTGCCAAACGTTGTCACGCCCTTCCACATCGGGCAGACCATCACTTTGCCCACCTTCTTTCTGCCTCCGCATCCTTCAACAGAGGAAGAGAGGCTCCATCGTCTGGACCCAAAACGTGCACTCTCGTTCTATCTAACGCGCACACGACAGTTCCGGGTGGATGACCAGCTCTTTGTTGGCTACGTGGGCGCCAAAAAAGGTCGGGCCGTGCACAAACGCACCATCTCTCGGTGGGTCGTTTTGTGCATCAAAGCATGTTACTCGTTGGCTAAGAAGGAGCCTCCTGTGGGGCTGCGTGCCCATTCTACCAGGGCAACAGCAGCCACTACTGCCTTGGGACGCGGCGTTCCCTTGCAGGAAATTTGTCAGGCAGCCACGTGGGCCTCGCTGCACACATTTACCAAGCAATACTGCCTTGACAGTCAAGTCCGGAGAGACGGCTTCTTTGGCCGTTCTGTTCTCCGTGACTTTCTGGTGTAATCTATTCGCAGACTCACCACCGGGGTTGGTATTGCGGGGTATCTATTCTAAGGTAAGGAATCTATCACTAACGTGTCTCTTTCAGATGCACAAGTTACTACTTGTGTAACGATATATCTGTAAGAGACATTAGTTAGTGATAGATTCCTTACCGCCCCACCCATCCTCCCCGTTTTGCGAACTGATTTCTAGGGTTAAGGTCATCCCTTTCAGGGCCCTAGATTCATGGCACCAATGGTCAGTTTCTGGCATGGCTCTGCGTTCCTGGCGAGGAAAGTCGTGTACAGAACTGACGTCAGCGCGCATGGGTGGCGCCTAAGTAGTCTCCGTGACGTCATCTCGGCGCTTACGACGCCAGCGACGGACGCGGAACCGCATGACGCCACCTACTGACGCGCAGGGGTTCTGCTAACGAAAAACTTTCCGGATCCAGTCTGACGCCTGGGGATATTCTAAGGTAAGAAATCTATCACTAACTAATGTCTCTTACAGATATATCGTTACACAAGTAGTAACTTGTGCTGCGCGGTCAACTCGGGCACCACTAGGCCCCAACAGCTGAGACAACGGTCATAGGCTTACAGGGGCGGCCCCGGTCCTGCTGGGCAGGTCCGGGCCACTCAGGGACTCAGTGCGTCTAACGCAGTGCAGCGGGAGAGAGCTCGGAGCACTCCTGTACTCCTCCTGCACGCCTCCCCAGGCCACACACGCTTGCAGCTCCCGACCGGAGTCCAAGCCTTACCTGGGGGGGTGCGCTGCCTCGCTCTCTCTCCCTGCTCGTCGGACATCCCGCTGGGCGATCCCGATCACGTTGCGACTCTGTTGCTAGGCGACTTTGTAACCGGACAGGTTACGGCGCGGCCTTCTCCGTCGTCATTGATCTTGGGCAGATTCCTTTTGACGAACAACGATCACGATCCCTTTCACCTTGTAGCTTCCTTAGCTTCAAGAAATCCTTTAGCACGTTGCGGCTCGGGTCGGCAGCGGTGATCCTTACTCACAGCCTCAGTTACGATGACGGCTCGGGCCACAAACGGCAATACAGCAGCGTGGACGATGTTTCACGCTGCAGGGGCAATGCGATCCCGGGGCACCTCGTAAACAGTACCACGGACCACACGGCAGTCTCAGGCGTGCAAGAGCACCACGCACACAGCGTCGCTGAGACACAGTCCTCAGTTTCAAGTGCCCCGTTAGCACGTTGCGGCTCGGGCTGGCGGCGGTGATCCTTCCTCACAGCCTCAGGTACGATGACGGCTCGGGCCACAACAGCAAGGCAGCAGCGTGGACGATGTTTCATGCTGCGGGGGCAGTGCAATCCCGGGGCACCTCGTAAACAGTACCCCGGAACACACGGCAGTCTCAGGCGTGCAAGAGCACCACGCACACAGCGTCGCTGAGACACGGTTGGAAACTTTTGTGTTCCTGAGTTTCCACAACAGGGGACCAGCTCTCCTCGGGCCCTTGGAGACACGCTACTTCAGGACACAGCACACAGCAAATTCCTCACAAGGAGGGGGACACAGCAAAGTCCCTTGTCCTCTCCTTAATCAAACCAGCAAACTGCAGGCCAGCCCCAGAACACACAGCAAGGGCAGTCCTTCTCTTCAGTCTCTTCAACTGTTCTTCTTTGGCAGAGGTTCCTCTTGAGCACCAAGTAGGTTCAATCCTTTTTCAATATGGATTTCAGTCTTGAGTTCAGGGGTTTCAGCGCTTACATTTATACCCCTAAATGCCTTTGAAGTCTTTGTGTTCAGGGGGCTCTGACCTCAGTCCAAAACCAGACCTGGGTGTCTTCCTGCCAGTGCACACCCTCCTCCTTTGATAGGGTCTGGGGCCAGAGGCTCAGCAGGAGGTGGAGCCATCCTTTTGTGGCAGCAACACAGCCCTCTTTCACATCCAGGGGCTACTCCTCCCCCCCCCCTCCCATCAAATGCAGGCCAGCCTGTTGCTGTCTCACCTTCTCCTCCCTGGGGTCAGGACACTTCCCAGACCCTGTCACGTCTAAACCCAGGCAGGCAATATACAACCAGGCAGAGGGACACAGGATGGTTTAAGACAAGAAACCAGCCACTTCTGAAAGCGTGGTTTCTAAACACACAATTTAAAAACCATCTTCACAAAAAGATGTGTTATTAAATTCTGAGTTCAGGCACACTAAACATCATCTCTCCATCTTATGCCTATGGGAAGATATGCTGGAAACATGGGACACAGCATTCCCCATTCTGTCCTATGGGCAAGATGGCCTTGCAACAGTGAAAAACGAATTTGGCAGTACTTCACTGTCAGGACATGGTACACACCTCAGTACATGTCCTACCTTTCACATACACTGCACCCTGCCCAGGGGGGTACCTTGGCCTACTATAGGGGTGTCTGATGTGCATGGGAAGGTAAGGCCTGGCAAGTGGGTGCACTTGTCAGGACAACAAGGCAGTTAACAAACTGCACGCAGGCACTGCAGTGGCAGGTCTGAGATCTCTCTTTAGGGCTACTTGTGTGGGTGGCACAACTAGTGCTGCAGGCCCATTAGTAGCATTTGCATTACCAGCCCTGGCACACATAGTGCACTTTACTAGGGACTTCACAAGTAAGGCAAACATACCAATTATGGACAACCAATTACCATTACACTTTATACAGGGAGCACTTGCACTTTGACACTGATCAGCAGTGGCAAAGTGCCCAAAGCATCTAAGTCAGCAACATTATGTCAGAAAAAGGTCTAGGAGGAAGGCAAAAAGTTTAAGGAACTTTAGCCAAAAAGGGCCAAGTCCAACAGGCAGGCTAGAGTGCATTGTTATTTAGTAAGGGGTGTTATGTTTGTGTTCTTCAACTATCGTTACCTCATCATAGTTTTGATTCCCTGCCTTCATTTTGTCTAATCATCACAATGAAATCACCTTTAATTTAGTTTGCCCTTCTGTTACTCCTCCCCATTCCACTACCCTAAAGTTTACCATTGTACTGTTTACTCAGCTGTGTTTTTACTTTAATTTACTTACATTGACTGCCATCAGTAATAACCCTTTCTCTAATAAATTTCATTTTAAAAAATTTATTTAAAAACGTAAGTACTCTATTTTTGGCTTTGATTCAAACCCTTAATTAAATTATTTTTAATTATATTCCTGATAATAAATTAATGCTAATTTCACCCATACCCCTAATTTGGAATCTATGTAATTAAGTGAACCTGATTAGAATATCAATACCTACCCTGGCCACATATGGAAACTAATCTAAATAATTTAAATTTGGGTAACTTCTATTGTATAAAATATGACTTACACCAATCACAAATTACATCATAATAATTGTAAACCTTATTCTGACCCTGTTGCTTACACTAAACTTGTATTTAAATAAAAACTTTTATTTTTAATTTAATTGTATTCACCAACTTCCGTACCAACCTAAATTCTAAATGTTATTGAATTATTTTAAATTAATAGGTAACATTATTCTAACCATGGCATTAATGTTAATTCAGTTATTTTCCAGTTAACTACTAAAAAAAAACTAGACCCTAATACTAAATTAAACAAAAGTATAATAATATAAATTGTTTACACACAACGTATTTATTTTTGTAATATAGTAGTCTGTTTTATAAATACCGGAGTACTAACCTTAGCCCTGCCGGCAAGTATTGTTGACATTTTTCACAAAAATAATTAAACTAATAGGTAACACTATTCTAACAGTAGCACTAAGCCCTAATTAATTTTAATTAAATTATGTGTAATTAAGCCACAGGAATTATACTCATGTTAACCCTATTTTTAAACTATTGGTAAATTATACTTACCTTAAAGGTTGATTCTTTTGACAAAGTGAGTTTCTAACTGGTTAAATGCAGGGAAGGTAAAGGTGTGATTGAAGTAAAAGCGGAAAAGTGAATCTTAAATGATTAAAAGGAGGCAAAGTAAAGGTAACATCGGAGACAAAGTATGGGTCAGTCACTGCTGAGATAAGCTGATGGTCCAATAGTGGTTGTCATGAATTTCATGCAACAGTAGTATGACACTTGAGTAGCCAGTTCTATATAGGTTGTTGGCTTTCCTGTAAATTTAGGCAGCATTGCAGCATGATTAGTTTTTTGTGCCAATCTGTGGAAAATGCATCTCGAGCTCCCGATTGGGGTGTTTGGAGTTTTTCCAGATGTTGGTGCCATTACTCCTAAAAGTTGTATTTCTAAGATGTTCTATTGAGAGAAAGGCTGTTAATAAGTACAGGTATGGATAACTTAAAAATTGAAAGTCCATACACATCAAATTATGGTAGGAGTGTTACATGATAACCAAAAGCACAGATGATGATTCATTGAATACAAAAAACAGAAATTTGATTATTTGCTAAATAAGTTTTACTATGATGTATCGCATGGTAAACCAAAACGTTTTTCTTTCTTTCAGTTCAATTCTAAAAGAGCCCAGTATTGAAAGTCTTCAGGCTCTTTGTGCTTTGGGACTTGCAAAGCGTGATGTTACTCTCTCAACAGCAGCCCTGAATGAGTTGCTAAAGCACATTGGTAGAAAAGACAGTATTTATGATAGATGTTTGATTACATCTGCAATCTGTGCACTACAGGGAAGAAACATGGCTGTGCAGAGGCAGGCATCCAAAGCTATTCATCGGTATGTTTAACTTTTATAATGTGATAATTCATGCAAGTATGTGATCTACCCCATATAATCTTAATTGAAAATTAGCATTAGAATGAAACTTGATGAACCACAGATTGTGGACTCTTAATTTGTCATGATTTCAGAGCCTGCTTCTGCTGTTACTACTCATGCATTTCACTTACTTGGTTAAACTTTGTGCCATCCTTAATGTTGTCTTGTAAGAGAAAGTTTGCAACTTCTTTTTTCAAGTTGATGTATGATATTGTAACAGGTTCTCATCTGAACAATCATTGTCAATTAACATTAAAGTATATCTTTGGAATTGATTTTAAGTGAAGCTTCTGCTTCTTTATGCTGTTTGTAATCTTGGACATTATTGTCCTAGTTTTGCTGTCCACTTACACTTATTTGTGAGCTTAAACAGTTATCACTGATTATAGCAATAAAGATGGATGATTATCATAGTTATTATGGGTGTCATTGGATACACAAAAATCTGAAAGAGACACGTTAGTGATAGATTCCTTACCTTAGAATATCCCCAGGCGTCAGACTGGATCCGGAAAGTTTTTTCGTCAGCAGTACCTCTGCGCGTCAGTAGGTGGCGTCGTGCGGCTCTGCGTCGGTCGCTGGCGTCGTAAGCGCCGAGATGACGTCACGGAGACTACTTAGACGCCACCCATGCGCGCTGACGTCAGTTCTTTTTTTTTCCGCGCCAGTAAGCGCAGATCCGGTTAGAGCATGTACCTTAGTCACTTTTTGACTATCTTTTTGAGACTTTTGTCACGTGTAAGCCTACTCTGGTGCACGTAGGGATGCCTGGTTTTAAGTCTTGTGGGGCTTGCCGTCGCAATATGCCGGTGGCGGACCCCCACGACGTCTGTCTCTACTGCCTGGAGAGCGACCACGACTCCCGGTCCTGCATGGACTGTCTGGCCATGGCCCCGAAGGCCTTGAGGGAGCGGCGCCGGAAGCTGCTTGAGGTCCGGCACTCGTCCCAGCGCCGTTCTTGGTCTAGGGGCAGCTCCAAAGAACGCTTGCGGGGCCCCCATCATCGCTCCTCGGGCTCCAAGTCTTCACCCTCGGATTCGGGTAAGAGACGACACAAAAAGAAGTCGAAGAAGCGTTGTCGCTCTCTGACGTCCCCCCTTCGGTCCCCGGATGTGGACGAGGGGGACAGGGGTTCTGCCCCTGCGTCTCCTTCGGAGCCCGGGAGTCCCGCTGCCTACTTAACTTACCCGGGTCCGTCGGAGACTCCCGCACAGGTGCAAGAATTTCTTGCTACCATGGACCGCCTGTTTAGGCCTCGGGCTCCCGCTGGCGCGCCCTTGGGCCCCGTGGTCCCGTGTCAGGGTCCTGTCGGCGCCGTCGGCGGCTCCGGCCCCGGCGCTGCTGGCTCCGGCCACGGCGCCAAAAGGTCCCACGCTGCCGGCTCCGGCCCCAGCGCCACCCTCGGCTCCGCCTCCGGCGCCGCTGTGGATGTCATTTGCTCCACCCCTGCCCAGGTTCCAGGACAATTTTGTCCCTACCTGGGATCCGCATTGGGACACGGCGCCGGTTCTGCCCCGTCCGGCGCCGGGAACGGCGCCGTTTGTTCCTTCACCGGTCCCTGCCGCCGCAGTCTGTTCCACATACGGCGAAGGTGGAGGACGACTGGGAGGGGTCCGAGGACCCTCTTGCTCGTCAGTGTGACTCTGAGCAGGACTGGGCGGACGAGTTAGAGGAGGCCGGCGGCCTTGATGTCTCCTCTGACCCGGGGTTTGCCTCTCCTCCGCCTACCATGGAGGAGGGCGCTTCTTACACGATGCTGCTCCGTCGGGCTGCTGAGGTCCTCAACCTTGATCTCCCTACGGTGGCCCTGAAGACTAATATCCTCACTGAGGTGCTCCAGACGGCGTCCACTTCGTCGGAGCCCCTGCTGCCATTTAATGACGCCCTCACTGACGTCTTACTGGGCACTTGGTCGCGGCCATCCACGGGGACCCCTGTGGATAAGAACGTCGCCAGGCTTCATCGCCCGGCGCCGGGTGACCCTGCCTTTCTGACCACTCATCCTACGCCCGAGAGCCTGGTTATCCAAGCTTCGACGTCCCAGAGTGCCTTTCCCACGGCTCCGACGGATAAGGACTCTAAGAAGCTGGAGCAGTTCGGCAAGCGGTTGTTTCTCTTCGGCCAGCTTGGGGCTGCGGTCGGTGAACACCGCATGCCTATTGGGATACAGTTGCACAGGTGTTGCCTCAGTGTCCTGAGGAGACCCAAGCTGTGCTGCCCCAAGCTGTTGCCGAGGGTAAAGATGCGGCTAAGTTTGCCATTCGGTGTGGTTTGGACACCGCGGACTCACTAGGTAGAGTAATTTCTACGACTGTGGCGCTTCGTCGCCACGCCTGATTGATATCTACTGGGTTCTCGCCAGATGTCCAAGGCTCACTCATGGACATGCTCTTTGATGGCACTCGCCTGTTTGGCGATAAAGCCGACAGTGCGCTGGAGCGTTTTAAGGACTCGCAGGCCACGGCCAAGTCCTTAGGTCTTTCCACGAGAAGCCCAGCTACTCCTGGTTTTCGTTCCTTTCGTGGCTACGGAAGGGGCGCCCAGGCACGTTCCTTCAGCAAGCCTGTGCAGAACCAGCCTCGGCGTGGCTGCGGACGCGGTTTCCGCAGGGGCGGGTCTGGGAATCAGCGTGGGGGTCAGTCCACCTCCGCCCCCGCTGCTTCTACCTCCAAACCTTCCTAATCCGAGCTTTGTGGGGCACCCCACGCCAGTGGGTGGCAGGCTCCGCCATCATCTCCCCCACTGGCACGCTATCACATCGGACGGGTGGGTGTTGCAGATCATCCGCAAGGGTTAGTCCTTTCCCTTTCAGTCCACCCCTCCAGCCATGCCACCTCGGTACCACCGCATGTCGGGGGCACACTTGGCGCTTCTCCAGCAGGAAGTCACGGCCCTCTTGGCCAAGGGGGCCATCGTGTGTGTTCCTGGGCCAGAGGTATGGAGTGGTTGTTATTCCCACTACTTTCTGGTCCCCAAGAAGGACAAGGGGGGCTTGCGGCTCATCTTGGACCTCAGGAACGTCAATCGCTTCCTCCGGAATGAGAAGTTCAAGATGTTACCTCTGGCTCGGGTCTTGGCTGCCCTGGAGACTGGATGGTGGCGTTGGACTTGCAGGACGCATATTTTCACATCCCCGTCCTGCCGGCCCACCGGCGTTACCTGCGGTTCACGGTAGGCCAGGAGCATTTTCAGTTTGCTGTGCTCCCCTTCGGGCTTACCAGCGCCCCGTGGGTGTTCACGAAAGTGATGGCGGTGGTCGCTGGTCACCTGCGCAGGTCTGGGGTGTCAGTCTTCCCCTACCTCGACGACTGGCTGTTGAAGGCGGGCTCGCCCCAGGCAGTTGTCACCCACCTTCAGACTACGGCCGACCTCCTGCATTTGCTGGGGTTCTCCATCAAGGTGCCGAAGTCGCACCTGAGTCCCTCTCGGAAGCTCCCCTTCATCGTAGCGGTTCTGGATTAGACGCGGTTTTGGGTTTATCCTCCTGAGCAGCGAGTCTGGGATATTCAGGCTATGATTCCGATCTTTCAGCCTCTATCCCGGGTTTCGGTCAGGTTGACCCTCCGGCTCCTGGGCCTGATGGCCTCCTGCATCCTGCTGGTGCAACATGCCAGATGGCATATGCGGGCTCTGCAGTGGGACCTGAAGTTCCAGTGGGCACAGCATCAGGGCAACCTGTCCGATCATGTCCAGATCTCGGAGTTCACTGCACGACAATTGCAGTGGTGGCTCACGAATCGCGATTGGGTCAATGGCAGATCCCTCTCCCTTCCCCAACCGGAGCACACAGTGGTGACGGATGCGTCCCTCCTGGGATGGGGAGGCCACTTGGGAGAGGTGGAGATCAGAGGCCTCTGGTCTCCGGCGCAGTCCCGGCTCCATATCAACCTTTTGGAGCTTCGGGCGATCCGGCTTGCACTGAAGGCATTCTTCCCTCTGTCCGGGGAAGTGTAGTGCAGGTGTTCACGGACAACACCACCGCCATGTGGTATTGCAACAAACAGGGCGGGGTGGG
The DNA here is from genome assembly GCA_963921515.1 of Calotriton arnoldi. Classification (NCBI taxonomy): domain Eukaryota; kingdom Metazoa; phylum Chordata; class Amphibia; order Caudata; family Salamandridae; genus Calotriton; species Calotriton arnoldi. The sequence continues at coordinate 227,033 of CAWUFW010015103.1, read as the reverse complement.
TCCTGAACCCTATGTCAGGAGGCTCTGCGCCTCTGGACATGGCTGGAACATCAAGGCATTACCTTGGTGGTTCAACACCTGGCAGGTTCTCTGAACGCCAGGGCGGACGAACTCAGCCGCCGGTGCTTGATGGATCACGAATGGCGTCTGAACTCGGACATGGCGCAAGGTCTCTTTCAGCAGTGGGGAGAGCCTTGGTTAGATCTATTCGCCACAGAAGAGAACGCGCAATGTCATCAGTTCTGCGCGTTGGAATTTCCAAGGCGGCACTCGCTCGGCGACGCTTTTCGTCGCGAGTGGAGCTATGGTCTATTGTACGCCTTTCCGCCTATTCCACTTTTGCCCAGAGTGCTGAAGAAGATTCGGCGCGACCGGGCCCGAGTCATCCTTGTGGCTCCGGATTGGGCACGAAGATACTGGTATCCCGAGCTACTCAAAATGGCGATCGATCCCCCGATCCGACTGCCTCTTCGGGAGGATCTTCTGTCGCAGCAGCAGGGGACGGTCCTCCACCCGAACCTGTCCAGCCTCCACCTCCATGCGTGGAGATTGAGTGGCAACAGTTGACAGCTTTCGATCTTCCTCCCGAAGTCTGTGATGTCATTCTGGCAGCCAGGCGTCCCTCCACTAAGACGGTATACGCCTGCAGGTGGAACAAATTTGTGGCATGGTTCACAGCAAAGGCTGTGGATCGCCTCTCTGCCCCTCTTTCTGAGGTTCTTCTGTTCCTTCTATCCTTGGCCCAGCAGGGCTCGGCTCTGGGCACTATCAAAGGTTATCTTTCGGCCATCTCCGCCTTTCTACGGCTTCCAGATCAGCCTTCTCTTTTTAAGTCCCCGGTTGTTACCCGTTTCCTCAAGGGCATTACGCACACATTTCCTCCCGTGCCGTTCATAATGCCTCTATGGGACTTAAACCTTGTCTTGACTTACCTGATGTGCGCTCCCTTCGAGCCCCTTCATCGCTGTCCTTTGCGTCTTCTCACTCTCAAGACGGCTTTCCTGGTAGCTATCACCTCTGCCAGAAGAGTGAGTGAGCTCCAGGCTCTTTCTTCCAAACCTCCTTTCCTTTCTGTTCATCCAAAGAAGGTGGTTTTAAGGACCCGTCCTTCTTTCTTGCCAAAGGTTGTCACGCCCTTCCACATCGGGCAGACCATCACTTTGCCCACCTTCTTTCCGCCTCTGCATCCTTCAAAAGAGGAAGAGATGCTTCACCGTCTGGACCCAAAACGTGTGCTCTCGTTCTATCTAAAGCGCACACAACAGTTCCGGGTGGATGACCAACTCTTTGTTGGCTACGTGGGCGCCAAAAAAGGTTGGGCCGTGCACAAGCGAACCATCTCTCGGTGGGTTGTTCTGTGCATAAAGGCATGTTACTCGTTGGCCAAGAGGGAGCCTCCTGTGCGGCTGGGTGCCCATTCGACCAGGGCAACGGCAGCCACTACTGCCTTGGGACGCGGCGTTCCCTTGCAGGACATTTGTCAGGCAGCTACGTAGGCCTCGCACACGTTTACCAAGCATTACTGCCTTGACAGTCAAGTCCGGAGAGACGCCTTCTTTGGCCGTTCTGTTCTCCGTGACTTTCTGGTGTAATCTTGTTCGCAGACCCACCACCTGGGTTCTTATTGCTGGGGTATCTATTCTAAGGTAAGGAATCTATCACTAACGTGTCTCTTTCAGATGCACAAGTTACTACTTGTGTAACGATATATCTGTAAGAGACATTAGTTAGTGATAGATTCCTTACCGCCCCACCCACCCTCCCCGTTCTGCAAACTGATTTCTAGGGTTAAGGTCATCCCTTTCAGGGCCCTAATTTCATGGCACCAGTGGTCAGTTTCCTGCATGGCTCTGCGTTCCTGGCGCGGAAAGTCGTGTACAGAACTGACGTCAGCGCGCATGGGTGGCGCCTAAGTAGTCTCCGTGACGTCATCTCGGCGCTTACGACGCCAGCGACGAACGCGGAGCCGCACGACGCCACCTAGCGACGCGCAGGGGTACTGCTGATGAAAAAACTTTCCGGATCCAGTCTGACGCCTGGGGATATTGTAAGGTAAGGAATCTATCACTAACTAATGTCTCTTACAGATATATCGTTACACAAGTAGTAACTTGTGCAGCAGGAGGTGGAGACAGCATTGTTGAAAGCAGACCTGGCCCAGGCAGGTGAAAGGAAATCTCCTCCCCCTACTCTAAATTCAACCCAGGTCCCATTCAGCCCAGCCCTGACTCATCAGACTGCCGGAGCCACTGCCCTCTTCCAGCTCTTGTCACTAACAAGCCAGACATGCAATACACAAACCTGGCAGAGGCATACTGGATGGTTAGGCAAGAAAATACCTACTTTCTAAAAGTGGTATTTTCAAACACAGAATGTAAAAATCACCCACACTAAAAGATGCACTTTAACATTCTGAGTTCAGGCATACTAAACTTTATGTTCGAGGCATTTGAGCTGCAGATCACACACTATGCATAGATCGCCATCTGGTGTTGGGCCCGGGTGTTTGCACTTTGTTGTTGAATTGGAATAAGTCTTTGGAAGTCACGAGATCGGTGACTCCTCCTTTGGACAATAGTGCGCATGGGCATCGACTCCATCTTCAGATTGTTTTTTTCCGCCATCGGGCTCGGATGTGTTTGTCGCGCTCCAGTTCGGTGCCGCCACCGTTCTAACTTTCGACGCGCAATCCTTCACCCTTTCGTCGGTATTGTTTTCGATTGCGTTTCCCTTTTTCGATGCGCATCTCTACACCTCCAATCCTACGATTCCGGTCGTCAACGCAGGCCTTCGGGCCTAACTGCGCCATCAGGCCTTCTTGGCTCATGGAAAGGACTCCCTTCAAAAAGTGTCCTCAATGTGGCTCGAAGTTTCCCCACGCCGATCTTCACGAGGTGTGTAACCTCTGCCTTTCGCCGGAGCACGAGGCCAAAGACTGTCCAGCTTGCGCCTCTTTCCGCTCCAATAAAACCATACTGGATCGTTGAGCTCGAAGAAACATGGCTCGATCGTCGACATCAATACCAGACGATATCTTCCAGGAAGGCGTCGATGTACCGGAACAGGAACACCTCGAAGAGGGCCTCAACAGCGCCTCCGAAGCCGACGATTCCGACGTCGAAGACATCACTCCTGAGCAACGGGTCGTAAGTACTGACGTCGACCCCTCCCCACCATCCATTCCGGCAAAGGCTTCGGTAACACCTTCACCTTCGGGCCTAGGTGCACACCGGGACAAAACTTGGCCGAGCCTTCCGGCTCGGCCAAGAAGTCGACAAATAAGCCTTCAGGCCGCTCGGGCTCGAGCCAGCCTACCCTCGGTGCCGAAACCCCATCCCCGGCACCGAGACCAAAAGAGAAGCCACTGTCTACGCCCGCGCCAAAGCCGGGTTCCACATCGGCGCATTCAACACCGAAACCCACCGGCACTGCGCCTTCGACTCCGAAAAAGCCATCGGAATCGAGCAAACAACCAGTTCCGAGAACCGCTGGACGCAACCTTCGGAGCCGAAAAAGTTACCGGTACCGGCTCCAAAGACCCCAACGGAACCGACAAAAACTCCCGTTTCCAAACCTAGGGAGTACAAAACAACTCCAAAATCGGTGTCACACAAACATTCGGACCCGAAAAAATCGGCGCCGAAACACCATACTTCACAGGAGGAGCTTTTCCAACCCGATCCAACCCAGCAAATCCTGGAAATAGACCCAAATACAGGTCGCCTTGTAGTTAGTCCTTCCAGGAAGAGGAAATTGGACAAACCTGCACCAGCTCCACTCCCTCTCAAGAAAAGAGACATTGCCACTTCTCCTCTCAGGATCCCTTCTCCACCCCCTCCTCCACACCACATCTCTCCTGTTCCATTTCCAATACCCTCACAATCTCCTCCACCTCAAGATGATGAGGACCCTTCTGAGTACAAGGGTGATGATCAACCCTTAGGAGAACCTAGCCCTCCTAATATCCCAACTGACCCATGGGACAATTATGGCACACCAGATGTTCCTGACACACCACAGGATGATGTCTACCCATCTAGACCATCCCCGCCAGAGGACACTATAGGGTTCACTCAGCTCATACACAGAGCCGCAGAATACCACGGTGTAGATCTACATACAGACCCTATAGAGGAAGACTTTCTTATGGACACTTTTGCACCATCTCGAAGGTCCACTTCTATTCTCCCAATGTTGAAAGGGGTAATCAAACACGCTCCTGAAGTCTTCAAAGATCCTGTCAGGGGTAGAGTCATTAACCCCAGGGTAGAAAATTAATATGTCTGCCCCAGCTGATCCTGTTTACATTAAAGGGCAACTTCCCTTACATTCCCTAGTGGTTTCTAACGCCAGGAAAAGGGCTTACTCCCAAACCTCAGGCGATGCTCCACCTCCTGATAAGGAGTTAAAACTCTTGGACGCATCAGGTAAAAGAACAGCGTCCCAGGCAGCTAACATTTGGCGAATTGCCAACACACAGGCGTTGCTGGCTAGGTACGATAGGGCACATTATGATGAACTGGAGACCCTACTACAACACCTTCCAGATCAATACAAAGCAAGAGCCAATGATCTCATACAGGAAGGCAAGACTTTAACAAACACCTCCACTCGCTGTGCTCTGGATGCCGCAGACACAGCCTCACTAGCCATTAATACCAGTGTCCTTTTGCGTAGACATGCATGGCTCCGTATTTCAGGGTTCAAACCCGAGGTCCAAACTGCCATACTAAATCAGCCGTTTGACCAAGAACATTTATTTGGCCCTACTGTGGATTCATCTTTAGAAAAGATGAAAAAGACACCTTCACAGCCAAATCAATGGGAGCATTACAATCCCAAACTCCCAGAAGTTCCTTTCGTCGCTCCTCTTATAGGGGTGCCTCTAGAGGCTTTACCACGGACAACTCCTCCACGTCCTATAAAAGTCCCACCCAGACCTCCTCTACCAGAGGTTATTACAGAGGAGGCTACAGGGGTAATAATAACAAGGGTAGAGGCAAAACCGTCAATACCGTACTGCCTCCACCTCTAAATAATGACTTCCCTCCACTCCCCCCAGACCATTCCACTCCGGTCGGGGGAAGATTACTACAGTTCCTACCTGTCTGGAACACCATTACCACGGACAGGTGGGTGAGACAAATCATCCAATCCGGTTATTGCCTGGAACTCACTTCAACTCCTCCAAACATACCACCCAAACAGCGTCCAATGTCAGCAGACCATTTAACGCTTCTCAAACAAGAGGTACTTTCCCTCCTACAAAAACATGCTATAGAACCAGTTCCCCTGCATCAGCAAAACACAGGGGTCTACTCACTGTATTTTCTCATTCCAAAGAAGGACGGAACCCTGAGGCCCATCCTCGACCTCAGACAATTAAACCTCTACATACAGTCGGACCATTTTCATATGGTCACTCTTCATCAACTCCTTCCTCTACTCAAACAAGGCGATTTCCTTGCCACCTTAGATCTCAAGGACGCCTACTTCCACATTCCCATTCACCCGGCTCATAAAAAATATCTTCGATTTGTAGTGGACGGTCAACATTATCAGTTCAAAGTGCTCCCATTCGGAGTCACCACAGCACCCAGGGTCTTCACAAAATGTCTGGCAGTCGTAGCAGCCCACTTAAGAAGACAACAAATTCACGTCATCCCATACTTGGACAACTGGCTCATAAAAGCCAAGTCGCATACCCAGTGTGTAAATCACACACACACCACAATCCAACTACTTCACGACTTAGGGTTCACAAACCTCACAAAGTCTCACCTCCAACCGTCCCACATCCAGCAATATCTAGGTGCCACAATAGACACCTTAAGAGGCCTTGCATACCCCAATCCAGCCAGGATAGCAAGCATGCAAGCCCTTATAACAAAATTCCAGCCGCAGCACTCCCTTCCAGCTCGGGTGTTTATGCAACTAATAGGGATGATGGCCTCTTGCATATTCATAGTCCCGCATGCAAGACTCCAGATGCGCCGCTTGCAAGAATGCTTAGCACGTCAGTGGAACCAAGCTCTAGGTCAGCTAACAGATCTGGTGTTGGTGGACGGCCGCACACATCGCTCTCTGCAGTGGTGGAACACCCAAAACCTTTCCAAAGGGCGACCGTTCCTAGAGCCAGTGCCACAGATTGTATTAACCGCAGACGCATCGCTCACCGGATGGGGAGCTCATCTACTACATCACACCATACAGGGCGCATGGACACCTCAACAAAAACTACTCCACATCAATCATTTGGAGTTACTAGCAATCTTTCTGGCATTAAAATCATTCCAGAAACACATATCAGGCAAAGCTGTGTTAGTCCGGACGGACAATATCACAGCAATGTATTATTTACAAAAACAGGGGGGGACGCACTCTCTGCAGCTCTCTCAACTAGCTCAGACCATATGGAGGTGGGCTATTCCTCAAAACATATTCCTTTTAGCCCAACACCTTCCAGGAATTCAGAATCAGATGGCAGATCTGTTAAGTCGTCAAACACAACAGATTCACGAGTGGGAACTTCACCCACAGGGTCTTCAACCGTTTTTCCAAATGTGGGGCATCCAGAGATAGATCTGTTCGCCACACATTACAACACAAAATGCCCAAGCTTCGCCGCCAGATATCCACACCCATTGTCCAAAGGCAATGCGATATGGATGAATTGGTCAGGCAGATTTGCATACGCTTTTCCGCCTCTCCCACTCATTTCATTAGTGGTGCGCAAGCTGCAACAACAGTCACTAACACGGATTCTAGTTGCTCCAACATGGGCCAGACAACCATGGTACACAACATTGCTGGAACTATCCGTAGTCCCGCACCAAAAACTACACCTCTCCCCACATCTCTTAACACAGAACCGTGGAGAGATCAGACATCCAGATCCAGCACAGCTCAATCTAGCGATCTGGCTCCTGAAGTCCTAGAATTTGGTTACCTCAATCTTCCACCTGATTGTATGAACGTTATCAAAGAGGCTAGGCGCCCCACCACTAGAGCCTGCTATGCAGCCAAGTGGAAAAGATTGGTTATATACTGTACCAATAACACAATCAATCCTCTAGATGCGTCCATTCAACACATCATATGTTACCTGCTGCATCTTCAAAGATGTAATCTAGCATACACATCCATTAGATTGCATCTGGCTGCCATAGCAGCTTACCTACAAAATAGACAACATTTGTCATTGTTCAGGGTACCAGCCATTAATGCATTTATGGAAGTCCTCAAAAGAATAATTCCTCCCAGGGTACCACCCTCTCCAGTGTGGAATCTAAACATCGTCCTCACTAGATTAATGGGCCCTCCATTCGAACCTCTACATAAATGTGAGCTCCCAATTTCTTACATGGAAAGTTGCTTTCCTTGTAGCCATCACATCTCTCAGAAGTGTCAGTGAGTTTCAGGCACTAACTATTCAAGAACCATTTTTACAACTCCATCATAACAAAGTGGTTCTCAGGACAAATCCCAAATTCCTTCCTAAAGTTATTTCTCCCTTCCATCTCAACCAATCTGTGGAGTTGCCAGAATTCTTCTCGCAACCACAAACCGTAGCAGAAAGAGCTCTTCATACACTAGACGTGAAAAGAGCCCTCCTTTACTACATTGACAGAACAAAACCTTTTCGCAAAACAACTTTTTGTATCCTTCTCACCACCACATAAAGGCAATCCTATATCAAAGTCTGGGATTGCAAGGTGGATTGTCAAATGTATACAAATTTGCTACCACAAAGCAAAACGTACACTATCTATTCCCCTAAAGCCCACTCTACCCGCAAAATAGGGGCTTCCATGGCATTTTTAGGGAACATTCCCTTAGATGACATCTGCAAAGCAGCTACATGGTCTACACCGCACACATTCACAAAACACTATTGTGTAGATGTGCAGGCAAAACAACAAGCTAGTGTGGGCCAAGCTGTACTCAAAACACTATTTCAAACTACTGCAACAGATACTGGTGGTCGCCGCTAAAGGGAAGTACTGCTATGCAATCTATGCATAGTGTGTGATCTGCAGCTCATATGCCTCGAACGGAAAATGCTACTTACCAGTATGCATCTGTTCTTGGCATGTAGAGCTGCAGATCCACACACGCCCACCCACCTCCCCGGCTACCTTTATCTGTTCCAGTATTATCTTAATTAGATACAACATACATGGACATCTTTCTGTTTCTCACAAAACTCCATCATTTCCCTTCTTGGCGAAAAAATAATCTGAAGATGGAGTCGATGCCCATGCGCACTATTGTCCAAAGGAGGAGTCACCTATCTCGTGACTTCCAAAGACTTATTCCAATACAACAACAAAGTGCAAACATCCGGGCCCAACACCAGATGGCGATCTATGCATAGTGTGTGGATCTGCAGCTCTACATGCCAAGAACAGATGCATACTGGTAAGTAGCATTTTCCTTTCCTATCTTGTTCCTAGGGCCAGTTATGTTTATAAGATGTTATAAACTAACTGCCCATTCTGGCCTATGGGAACAGATAGCCTTGCAATAGTGAAAAACGAAATTGGCAGTATTTCACTATCAGGACATGCCACACACATCAGGGCATGTCCTACCTTTTACATCCAATGCACCCTTCCCTCAGGGGTACCTTGGGCCTACCTTAGGGGTGACTAACATGTAGAAAAGGGAAGGTTTAGGGACTGGCAAGTGTGTGCACTTGCCAAGTCGACATGGCAGTCCCAGACTGCACACAGGCTCTGCAATGGCAGGCCTGAGCCACATTTTACAAGCTGCTTGTGTGGGTGGCACAATCAGTGCTGCAAGCCCACCAGCAGCATTTGATTTACAGGCCCTGGGCACACATGGTGCACTATACTAGGGTCTGACAAGTAAATCAAATCAGCCAATCATGGAATCACTAATCCAGTACATCCATTTACAAAAGGGAGCACTTGCACTTTGGCACTGAACAGCAGTGGCAGAGTGCCCAAAGCATCTAGACCAGCAAAAACAGATGAGGCACAGCAAAAAAATGGAAGGGAGACCCACACCAATGGTGCCAAGTCTAACAGATGGTAATGTTTGAAAGGGAAAGGGAGGATCATTCCAGGCTTTTGCAGCGAGGTAGGAGAAGGAACGGCCTCCACTGTGGCTTCAGAGGATGCGGGGAGTGTGGGTGAAGGAGGAGCGCAGTTGTCTTACCCCCCCTCCTCCCTCCCCCCCCCCCCCCCCGTAGGCTGCCCAGCCATTTCGTGGCTGGAGTAGAGGATCCCAGAATAGAAGCAGGAGTCATACCCAGTGCACTATCCAATGCCCCACCCCTCCGGCTACCGCATCCTCCAAGCTGCTTTGGTGAGCCCTGTTGGTGACATAATCCAGCACCACCTGCCTCAGTGGTGCAGCATAACCTCCGACAAGTGGGTGTGCTGAAGGGTTACGCCTTCCCGATCGTGGAGGCTCCTCCACCCTTGCTACCATCCCCAGAACGGCTGAACAGAGGACCATCCTTGCTCTGTCAGGAAGTGGAGGCTCTGTTGGTCAAACATCCTCCAAGCCAGTTTAGTGCGCCCTCCACCCCGTAAAGTCACCCCGTTGGTGACAGCATCCAGCACCACCTGCCTCAGTAGAGCAGCATAACCTCCGACAAGTGGGTGCTCCAAATTGTACTGAAGGGTTACGCCCTCCCATTCGTGGAGACTCCTCCACCCTTGCTACCATCCCCAGAACGACTGAACAGAGGACGTCCTTGCTCTGTAAGGAAGTGCAGGCTCTGTTGGTCAAACATCCTCCAAGCCGCTTTAGTGAGCCCTCCACCCTGTAAAGTCACCCCGTTGGTGACAGAATCCAGCACCACCTGCCTCAATAGAGCAACATAACCTCCAACAAGTGGGTGCTCCAAATTGTGCTGAAGGGTTACACCCTCGCGTTCATGGAGACTCCTCCACCCTGTCTACCATCCCAGAACGGCTGAACAGAGGCCGTTTGTTGCTCTGTCAGGAAGTACAAGCTCTGTTGGCCAAAGGAGCCATAGAGAGGATGCCAGCACCAGAGATTGGGCATGGTTGCTATTCCCGCTGCTTCCTGGTCCCAAAAAAGACAGAGTGCTCCCTCCCATACTAGATCTGCGCCCTCTCAATGTCTTTCTTCAGAAAGAGAAATTCAGGATTTCCACATTGGACCTGGCTACCCCAGATCCTGGAGACTGGATGGTAGCGTTGGACTTTCCAGACGCATACTTTCACATCCCTGTCCTGCATGCTCACAGGTGTTACCGGTGGTTCACGGTGGGCCATGAGGATTTCCAGTTTGCTGTGCTCCTCTTTGGCCTTACCAATGCCCCTTGAGTTTTCATGAAAATAATGGTGGTGGTTGCGGCACATCTTTGGAGGTTGGGGGTTCCAGTCTTCCCCTACCTCGTTGACTGACTGGCTGCTGAAGGCGGACTCGCCCTAGGTAGTTGTCACCCACCTTCAGACTACGGCAAATTTTTGCACTCACTGGGGTTCACTATCAACGTGCTGAAGTCACATTTGACTCCTTCTCAAACACTCCCTTTCATCAGACCCATTCTGGATACAGTTTAGATCTACACCTATCCTCTATGATTACGTTTCAGCCTCCATCCTGGATTTTGATGAGACTGACTCTGATGCTGCTGGGTCTGATGGCCTCCTGCATCCTGCTAGTGAACCACGCCAGATAACATATGCAGGCTCTGTAGTGGGATCTGAAGTACCAGTGGGCTTAAAACCAGGGAAATTTCTCCAACCTGGTCCAGATTTTGAAGGAGAATGCAAGAGATCTGTAGTGGTGGCTGACGGACTGCATTCGGGTCAGCAGCAGACCACTCTCCCTTCCCCACCTAGAGCTGACAGTGGTGACAGATGCATCACTTTTGGGTTGGGGCGGCCACCTGGGAGAGGTGAAGTTTAGAGGACTCCAGCTTCTATCTGTTGGAATTCAGGGATATCCGCTTGGCATTGAAAGCCTTCCTCCCATCCATTAAGGGAAGGCTGGTTCAGGTGTTCTTCACAGATAACACTACCGCCATGTGGTATGGCAACAGACAGGGCAGGGTGGAGTCAGTGCCAGGAGGCTATGATCCTCTAGACTTGGCTGGAGCACCAGGACATCTTCCTGGTTATGCAGCAACTTGCAGGCTCCCTGAAGGCTAGGGTGGACAAACTCAGCTGCCGATGCCTTGCTGATCACAAATAGCTATTACATCCATGGTCTCTTTCAAGAAGTACCTGCTACTCCTGTGTCTGCTCTCCTTCCCCACACTCACCTGCTTTTCTCCCATACCAGACCACCTGGCATCATACCTCAATCATTTCGAAGTGGACAACAGGGATGAGAGTGACCATCTACCGCTGAGGGCAACCTTCCAATTAGAAGGGACATATGCCCCACAACTGCAAACAATAGGGGCTCCAACTGGGGAAGAGGGCCACAAAGTACTGAGCAGAATAAAATGGTCTGCAAATCTCGGCCTAAAACTCGCAGAGTGTATTACACCCAAAGAGTCGAATCCAACTGAAAAAGGAACAGTCCCTCACCCTGTACATTGGGAAGCACTCTTAGCGGATCTAAAACAAGCCTTTGGCGGGGGACCGGGTATTACCTGGACTCTGGTCACATATGGCCATCCACCTAACCCATACATCCAATCGAGGGAATTGCACTCTACCAAATGAAGCCTTTCAAAAGCCCTGAAGGCAGGGAAAAAAGGGATCAAAAACCAGCAATCTCACACAATCACAGCCCTCTGAGCAGAGCATAGAAAGAAAGACTGGCAGATAAAGACAAAGAAGATTGAGGCGGAATGGCTGAAAATCTTCACCCTTCTCAAAGAAAAGGGACACATACAACTTTGGAAACACATTAATCACCTAAGCAATACCGGTCAGTCAAAAGAAAATGGGGTGGCAGCCGACAAATGGCTCAAATATGCAAAACAGCTATACCTTAACCATCAGACCACACTAACTTACATCAACTTTCTTTAGTAACACGCCAGGCCACTAGAACACCCAACTTCACTGAGGCCAAGGTAACAGATATAATTAAAAAAATGAGGGCAGACGGAGCCCCAGGTCCCAATGGGGTTCCGGCTTCAGTGTTCAAAGCCTCACAAGAATACTGGTCATGTCAGCTCACACCACTCTCTAAGTATGCCTATGCCACCTCAATAATCCCAACGTCTTGGAAAGGCTCTATCCTCTTTCCAATTCACAACAAAGGGGACCAACGAAACCAGGTAACTATCACCTCATCGCTTTATTGGATCTAGAAGCCAAAGCATATGCAAGGATATTACTGAAAGATTTAGAAGCTTGGGTAAATGATAACAATATCCTTCCTCTCTTTCAATCAGGCTTCAGGCCCGAAAGTTCCACCACGGATAACATCCTAGCATTGGGTTACCTGGCACATCAAGCTACACAGCTGACGCAACTGCCCCTCTTCTGCTGCTTTGTGGATTACAGTGCAGTATTCGACCGTGTAGTGCGAGGAAAACTGTGGGAAAAATTCCTGGGGAATCCCCTGGCAGCTATTAAAAGCAATAATAGCACTACACCAGGGAACCTGGGTCCGCATAAAGACCAGCCAATCCACCGCAACACAAAAGGTGCTAACCAACAACGGTCTTAAGGCTGTGTCCTTGCCCCACTATTATTTAATCTTTACACAGCAGACCTGGGCAGAGCCCTGGATGGTGCATTCTTATTAACACCAAAGTTGGGGAAAGTGCGGCTCCAAATCCTTCAGTATGCAGATGACATCGCAATAATGGACCACACGCGGACTGGCCTACAGAAAGCTCTTAACGCACTCCACAGCTGCAATCAAAAGAATAACCTTACGTTGAACCAGGAGAAGACCAAGATAGTTATTTTTGGGAAGTACCCTCGAAAGAAAACTGCCCAATGGCACCTTGGCGATCAGCAAATGAAAACATTCACAAGCTACAACTACCTTGGCGTCAGGCTATCAGACGGGGCAACACCAACGGCCCACTTAAAACATCTAAGAAGTAAGGGGGCCGGCATTATTTATAGCTTAAAGCGCCTAAATCAGCTGCTACACAGTCCCACCGCAGATCCCATTCTGAAAGTCCTGAGTGCCAAACTCGTTCCCTCTATCAACTACGGTCACCTCGCATTCCCCGGCGCATTCAACAACAGGTTTCTTATGCATTTCCATATTTCAGCCTATAAAAAGGTTCTAACACTCCCTCAACAGGCTAGGAGATCCAAAGTCAGATTGGAGATGGAACTCGCCGGCCAGGACATCATATGTTCAGGGGACATAATTAAATACTACATCAGCACCTTGCGTGCCCCAGCACTTTCATTGAAAGCCCAAATCAAAACAATTTTTGAAGTGGCTGGCTCCCCATGGCAGGCCCAGTTGGCAGAGGCCCTAAACCTACTTGAAATAGAAGTTCAAAACCTGCAAAACTGATATCCCGCACACCGCCTGGAAAAAGTCAGTGAACGCACAGGTTAAGAAAATTTGATTAGAAAGAGATCTGGAAAGCCTACGCCGCCAACCCAACTTCTCTAGACTGGACGCCTCCTATATCCTGGGCAAACCCCAGCCTTACTTCGAGCAAGCCTTGACAGTTCAAACCCGGAAGAAAATTTCGTATATGAGGCTTCTTGCACTACCAGTCGCGGACTTCAATCCATCTTGGGCCCGGCGGGGCAACTTAATCGCTTGCCGACTATGTAGCTACCAACGCGAATCCTGGTTTCACCTCTTGTGTTGCTGTCCAAAGTTGGCCAGTGAGCGACATCTTCTGGTAGTCCCCATTTGCAGGACCCATGGTCTTAGACATTGAAGAGAAGTCTCAGACCTGTGTTTTTCCGTCAAAACAGTACAAATCGCAGCCAGATTAGGGAAATTCACAGATGCAATCCGGATCACCCTCACAAATACAACCAAAGCCACCAGTAGCAATTAGCTGGCCATCGAGCCAGAACCACAGTGACACAGCAAAGAAGCAAATACAATCAACCAAGTTTAGAAGATCAATCGTGCACGTCAGATCATCCAAATCCATAGAACTGAGGTTAATATCTATAAATGCTGGCTTTTTCCATTGACGCTCTTAATCGAAGGATGGAAAAGTTAAAGGTGTGCATTAAAACGAACACTAATCCACCGCGTTAAAGGGCCTGTCCAAGTTATAAAGGAACTTTAGACGCAGCTGCTATTTCAATGCACTAGCACTTCAGATTCAGCCTAGGCCGCTTTTTTAATGATTTTATAAACCTTAGCGAATCCACATATTTTAGGTGGAATCCGCATGATGGTCATGCATTTTAGAACTGTATTTTTTATCCTTTCTTCTTTTTTTATCCTCCTCTTCTCTTTCACTCTACATATGAAAATGCAGCAGATTGTAACAATTTTAATTAATTGAACAATAAAGTCTCACCTTCTCCTATATTTCTCCTTTTAGCTCCTCATTTCGTTTTCACCTGTACGCACTTTCTAAACGTGTGTTTTGCCTTATTAATTTAAGAAACTTTTTTTACTTTATCTCTGCTATTCCTACCCCTTCTTTATTTCTTCCACTTACCTCTCACAGTGTCATGCTTTGCAACATTACAAAGTTGTAAAGTAGTACATTCTGGGTTGGATCAAAAAATTATCTCTCAAAATGCATTAAACATATTTTTTGGGTTGTGAGATTGAGGTGTGGGAGAGTGGTCCAATGCCATAATGTAGAGGCTTGTTCTGCATCACTCACCTCACAGGGAGGAAAGAGGTTTTACCTGATCTCATCTGACAGCTGAGGTACTGTGGTAGCATCCAGGTGAGGAGGCAGTGGTCCTGACTGGCCACTGCTCTTAGGTTTATATTGAGAGTGGCCATTTTGGTGGTGGATGGAGCTAATGTCTATCTTCTCCTGGACTAAGCTGTACCAGAAGCCCAAAATTCCTGGCCTCATGTGATGCGACAAGGTGCCTGGAGTATACCCCTCCCTGGCTCCATTAGATCTCTGCCGCACTGTTTCGTGTGGCAATAGTAAAAGGTTGACTTCTCTTACAAACAACTAATTATCATGAAGGAGAGAAGGCGAGCAGATCTGTCTGAGCCTTTGAACAGCTGATCCGAGTGCGTTTTGGGGGCAATACCTTGTATAACACTGTAGGAGGACTAACCTAATATATTGGTGGTATGTGTGTGTTACCCCACCCCTCAACTGGCATGCAGGTCCTCTCAGTTGAATATCTAGGGATATTACTGAAGGGCTTCTGGGGCCCCTTTATTCTTATATATTCACTGCTGTATCTGAGAAACAGAGTAAAGACTCCGAAGGGACAGAAATTATTCTGTTGACCAGTGAAGCTCCTATGTGCCTGCTGTAGCGTTAGGAGGTTTCTTTATTCTTAATAAACCTTAATCTGCTTGCTAGAATAGCAGATGGGCACTACTTCAGATCAATGAAATCTGTTTGGAACCAAGCTGGGCATGAATTTGTACACTACCATCTGCGACCATGTTGCTACCTAGACCCAAGCAATGGGAAGAATCAAGGTGATGCTGTTGGTGTAACTGGCTCCTATCCAGAGGGCTGAGGGACAGTTGCATCTGGAAATGCCCAAAATCCTCCTGATACCATGACGGAAATGGCAAAAGAATCCAAATGTGATTGTGTTCTTTTGGCCAAAAGGACTCTCAGGCTGTGATGGAACTGGAAATCATACGGTAGCCATAAAATCGAACTTATTAAGTGCTAGTCATTGTGTACTGGTAGACAAGGTTGCTGATAATGGGACCAAGCTGCAGGTGGTGATGCCTGGGGTTTGCAGAGATGGACATCCTTGACCTGTAGGAGAGAGAGTATCTTGAGTATAGGCTGGAGAATGCTGAATGTCGCTCAAGAACGAATGTTGTGGGGATGCCTGAAAAGGCTGATGACTTAGGAGTAGAATTTCTGTAAGAAGGTGTATGAAGGTAATCGCACCAAATGACTTTTTGAAATTCTTTATGGACAAAAAGGTACACAAAGCACCGGTATCACCCCACTACTAGTGGCTAGACTGAGACCTAATATAGCCAAGTTAATGAATTGTAGAGTCTGGAACAACATTCTGCAACATGCCTACTAATTGGGCCCCATCAAAACCAAAAATGCAACAGTACATAAATTCCATATCTATAGTGTGGTGTGGCAAAATGAGTGCTTTTCCTATCTGGATGTGAAATATAAAATTCATTGTTTAGCTCAGAGGTATGTATTGCTCTTTTCATTGAAACTGAAAGTAATGGTGAAAGGCCAATCTAATTTTTTCAACACTGCTGAAGATGGCATTGACTGGGCTGCTGAGTAGGAGAGTTTACGACGTGACATGGGGCACCTGGGCAGCACCTAGGGAGATTTGGCCCGCTGGATGATACAGGTCTTAAAGGAAACAATGTTGCTGAACCTGGCCCGGAGGATGGATACTGGATCAGATGCGTCAAATGGACATGGAAAGTGAGGCCAATCCTAATTTTGGCAAACTTGAATTCTGGGTCTGATGAATCTGAGGACAGCATCATAAGAGGTCCGGTGGTAAGCCCCATGACTGCAGATACACTTCTTTATTAACAGGTTGTGAACAGCTGGAAAGTAAGTGACATGCTTCATCATATGGGTTCCCTGCTCACACCGAGGTGTGGGCTACAACTCCCCGAAGGGAGGAGCAGAGGTGTTTTTTTCTCAAGATGAGCGTTGGATGAGAGGTGAATGAGGGGCAGAGTGTGAAGGAGTGAAGTGCTTTAAAAATGTCTCTTAGGGTCCACTAAAACTTTATTGGGTGGCCCCAAGGACACAATAAAAAGAGAGGACTAGGGATAAAACAAATATACCCCTAGATGTAGGTCAACATGTTTCTGCCATGAGTTTGGTCTCCTAAAGAGATCCAGTGGCATTCATCAGGACCATATTAAGTAGTCACTCTGCTAGTGTGAGAAAAAATATTATAAATATACTGGCCACCGCAGGAAAAGGGCGGTCAGATTTTCAACGACCCCAGTGATTCCTACTGGGTTCGTCTTTTCTAGAAACTGATAGATCAAACCCACTCTCCATGCTTTAAGGTACGCCTCAAATGTGTCCATTGTTTTAGTCCGGTCCACGGTCTCTGGGCGTCCAAGCGAGAGTCATATTAAGTATTTGTGCAACACTTAAATTAGAGTAACACAGTAAAAACACCACCAAAAGACTCCACATCAGTCTAGCAAAATGAAGAATAATTTAATGAGTAAAACAAGACCAAAACGACAAAAATCCAATAAGTAGAACTTCAGATATACATTTTTAAATAATAAATTCAAAAGTAGGGCTTAGAAGCAAATAGCACTTAGGGGTTACTAGAGGTCGCACTGGACTGGGGTAAATCCAAATTTTAGGCCGATTGGATATAGGACCCTGCCCTTCCTGCCCTGGCTCCAAACTCACTACAGGGGGGTGTGCAGCTCTTTGTGTGGGGACAGGCACAGCCCTATTCAAGTGCAAGTACCAGCTCCTCCCTCCCAATTTAGCTCAGGAAGGTCAATCAGCCTGGTGATGGGCCATCAGAAAGTGAATGTCACACCCCAGCTCCCTTTGTGTGTGACTGTCTAGAGGGAATGCACAAAGTCCATATGTCACCCACCCCAGACGTGTATTCAGAGACAGGCAGAGGCACAGAAGGGTTAAAGTAAGAAAATGCCAACTTTCTAAAAGAATTTAGATTTAGGATCCGACTTCATCATAAGTTGTGATTTTAAATTGTGAGTCCAAAGATACCAAACTCCAAATTCCTATCTTTTCCCAATTGGAAAGTACACTTATACAATGTAACAAGGAAATTCCAATGTTAATCTATGGGAGAGAGATGCCTTGCAGTAGTGAAAAACAAATTTGGTAGTTTTTCTCTTCCAGGACATGTAAAACTGAAAAGTACTTGTCCTACCTTTTGAATTCAGTGCACCCTGCTGGTGGGGCTGCCAAGAGCATACCTTAGGAGTGACTTATATGTAATAAGAGGCTGAAGGTAGGGAGAGCTGCCCAACCCCTTGGGAGTTCTCTTCCCTAAGGCAGACGTTCATGGAGAGACCATCAGCATTGTCATTGTCTGTTCCAGGGCGGTGTTCCACCATAAAGTCCTTTCCCTGTTGGGAAATAAACCACCTGAGCAGTTTGGGATTCTCACACCTCATCTGCCTTAACCATCTGAGGGGCTGTGGTCTGTCTGAACCTGGAAGTAAGTGCCAAACAGGTATGGCCTTAGCTCCTTTAGCGCCCATACCACAGCAAAGGCTTCCCTTTCTATTGTGCTCCACCTGTGGATTGTCTTCTTGACAATGACGTGGAGCATACCATCTGGAAGGAGGTGGAGCTCAGGTAACACTTGGAGATGATTGGGTTGCCTCAGTGGGTGTGCCTGACCACATGGTCCAAGGCAGCTCATGAGGGTAGTCTGAAGGACCTTGGTCCAGGAAGAATGGCCCAGGTATCTGCCAAAAAAGAGGAAGGGCAAGGGGTGTGAGAAGCCCACTCCTGAGATTCTCAAGGTCCAGCAGGAAGCTTACCCTGAAGGGGACACCCCGGTACCTGCAGGGGAAGATGTAGCTAAACGGCGGAACCTGCCTGAGCTGACCAAATGGCAGCAGGAAGGTAGTCTCTCCATGGAGGAGTTCTGCCAGGCACAGGAGGAGTGCCCTACTGTGAGAAAGTGCCCTCTTTCTTGCATGAGTATGCCCCCACTTTTTGCTGATGTTCTTTGACTGAGTGTGCCCTGAGCTCCTGCCAAGCAGGTACCCAGGGCCTGTGTTCCTTCCCTAAAACTGCATTGAAGCCTAAACCCAATTGGCATCTCTGGCCACAGGTAAGCCCCTGGTAAATGGTACCACAGGTACCCAGGGCACTATGACCAGAGAAGGCCCTAAGGGCTGCAGCACTCATTGTGCCACCCTTAGAGGCCCTGTACCTTGACACACACACCCTGCCCTTGCAGGCTGCGTGTCTTGGTGCAGACCCAAGTGAAGAGTCGACATGGCACACATCCCTGTGTGCCATGCCCACAACCACCTGCCCTGGCATCCATCAGTCACCCCTCTAGCTGGGTGCCCTATGCCAGTGGTGAGGGTACAGGTGCGTGAGCCCTGTACCCCTACAGTGCCCAGGTCCATTCCTGGGGACTGTGAGTGCCGTGCTGCCATTAAGAGTATATGGCTGCACTAAAGACTGAGAAGTTTGGTATCAAACTTCTCAGCACATTAAACCCACACTGATGCCAGTGTGGGATTTAATGTAAAATACACGACAGAGGGCATCTTACAGGTGCCCCCTGAAACTTGACCAACTCCCAGGGACCTGACTGAGTGGCTGTCGGCTGCCACCCCACACATGTTTCTAGACCCCTGGGTCGAGAGCTGCTGCTCTCGGGGGCCTGAAACCATGCACAGCCTGGGACGAGGTGCCAAGCCCCCTCCCCCAGGATGAGCAGGGTTTACGAAGGAGAAGCTTCAAAGGCATACCGCCTTTGTGAGCCTCTCCAGACCACTTGCTGTACTCAGCAACTGATCCCCACTGGTTCTACCCCCCCACTTTGGGCGGGAGACCCGGCGGGAAAAACAAAGTAAGGAAGAGAGGTGTGCCCACCTCTGCCTTCTCCACCCCTAGGATGGGGGAGGCGAGGTGAAGCACAACCTCGAGTCCCCGCCATCTTGAGGATGGGGGGACCCAGCCAATCAGGACTAGGCTCCTGCCCCTCTCCCACTGGAGGGTGGCAGAATAGGGGATGTACTCACCCCAGGGAAGGGACCCATTGGTCCCTGCCCTTGCCCTACCTGTAACGCCCTTAAATCCAGTATTTAGGGGCACCCTGAACCTTGCTTTTACAGATCCAGCAGCGACAAGAAAAGAAGGACGAGAAGCGGTGCAGAGCTAACAAGAGGACGACGCCCACTGACTTGGCCCCAGCCCTACAGACCTGTCTCCCCTCGAACCTGCTCCTGCGAAACCCCGGCGTGTCCAGTGGCCAGCAACCTCACAAACCCCGGAGGACCTGCCTGCATTCCCTTATCCAGCTGTTTCTCCCGAGAACACCGGACGTGTTTAAACTGCAGCTTCTGGTGCCAGCCAGGAACCGCGAATCCAGCACACTCTGCACCCGCCGAGGCCGGCCCGTGTTTGAGTGAACAAACACCACGAGGAGGTCCCCCCGGCGATTCTGACCCGAGATCCGGCGACCCCTGACCTGCCTCAAGCCTCGCGACGATGCCTGCAGCCTCAATCCAGAGGACCCCCCCCTACCGCGACCAGAGCGGGTAAGAAAATCCGACGTCCAAAGGCACCCCTGCACCCGACGCCCCACGGCCTTGTGTGCCCAACCCAGCGGTGCCTAACCATCCCTCTACATCCCAACTTACCCCTCGAAGTGGTGGTCACTCCTGGGAGATCCTCGTCCCCGAGCCTGCAGTGTTTTTGTCCCGGAGAATCCCCATTGAAATCAACAGGGCACCCGACCTCAAAACAGCACCCTGCACCCGGCTGCCCCTTCTGTGCTGACTTGGTCCCCAACTTGCCCTGAGCTTAACCCTAGGAGCTTTGCTCCCACAACCCTGTGGCCTGCTTACCAGCCGCCACCAACCGGAGGCCCCCCTATCCTCCATAGGA
The DNA here is from genome assembly GCA_963921515.1 of Calotriton arnoldi. Classification (NCBI taxonomy): domain Eukaryota; kingdom Metazoa; phylum Chordata; class Amphibia; order Caudata; family Salamandridae; genus Calotriton; species Calotriton arnoldi. Next base: position 206,386 of record CAWUFW010015103.1, on the reverse strand, counting down.
TAACATTGGGTCTCAACACTCTGCACCCGGCCACCCGAGTGCCGCTGAGGGTGCAACAACAGTGCATCACTGACCCTGGGAGACCCCTGAGTCTAACCCCAGAACCCTAACTCAAAAGACTGATTACTTACCTTGAAACCGATAACTCATTTTTCCTCATAGGATAACATTGACGCTTTTTCTCCCAAAAAGTTTCTGTGTCGACTTTTGAAAACTACAAATATTCCTTAAAAATCAGCCGAATAACCAAAACGCATTCTTTCAACTGTTTTCAGGAAATGCCCCAGTGCTGAATCCAGGATCCAGCACTGGTAAGAAAAAGTATCGATAACCTAACTTACCTGCTAAGTGAAAGTCCTTCCATAGGATAACATTGGTGACTCTATGTGAAAAAAGTTTCTAAGTGTCGAGTTTTGCAAATTACAAATATTCTTTAAAAATCGTACGAGTTACCAAAACGAAGTTACTCACTTGTTTACTAAAGATGTCCCAGTGCTGAATCTAGGTATCCAGCACTGATTAGGAAAAGTAATCACAAATGTAATTTACCGATGATACAATTTCCCTCCATAGGAAACCATTGACTGTTTTCTGTGAAAATTCTTCTAAGTGTCAACTTTTGAAATGCAAGAATATTCTTTAAAAATCGTACCTCTAACCAAAACGCATTTACTCACCTGTTTTCAGGAAATGTCCCAGGGCTGAATCCAGGATCCAGTCCTGTGGTAACCAAAGTAATCTGAAAGTAATTAACTGCATTTTTATCAAAAAGCCCATTCATTCGAATGTACTATACCTGCAATGTGTTGCAAACTACTTACTTAAACCTGTAACCAAAACCAGTACAAGTGACACCACAATTTTGAACTGTGTTCCTACAAGTAATTTACCACTGCAAAGTATTTTCATGCTTACCTGTACCAGGCTTGCTTGGTTCTAGAAATAAAACAACAGTATATTTTTTTATACAACACAATTGGCCTAGAGTTCAGTTATTGAGTGTGTGAATTCCTTTGCTGACTGAGTGGGTACATCAAATGCTTTACATTGTCCTCTGATACTGCCTTACTGCTCGACCACTTTGGAGAGTAAGGTTCTATCTAACTTTAACCTCTGCCAAACCTCTGGAGACCCCTGGACTCTAAACACCCTGTACCTCACTTTGGTGCAGTGTATATAGAGCCAGTTTCTTACACCTACTCTTGTGGGTGTTTGCAGCAGGCTGAGGCCCAGGCAGCTGGTGATAACCTCTGGCAAGCACCTGATATACTGGGAGAATGATCTCCTATATTGTGAACCTAAGGCTCCTGAGTCTGGTGCAACACGTGTGTTGGTGGTACCTCAGCGCTACAGGACCTTTCTACTGGGTATGGCTCATGATGTGCCACCGGCAAATCATTTTGGACAAGACAAGGCTTTGTCGTGTAGTTCCTATATTACCTATACAGGATCTGCGCGTTCGGATAACATAAACTGTGGTATTGGTGGCGGACGGATTCCGTGCACCCCAATCGGATACGTTAGCCTGTCTATATTAGCTAGCTCACAGTGCCACTAGAGTCTCCTCTTATCGGGGAGAGAATAGTTCTTGGCAACTTCAGAACATGACAACCCTGATCCCTCCGGATCGTGGAAGCAATATACTACTTTTCGCTCAGTCACTCGTGCTCACTTAGTTTGTCTCAGAGAGTTACACAGAATAAACAGGCTGGGCGTTTCAATAAGTATTTATTGAACAGTTGTTATTCCAGTGTATAATAGATGAGTTGCAACAACCATTAGACAGTAGCAGAGATATATGATTAGCAATACTATAACAATAAAGGGATGGTATAGTTCTACCATCTTGCAGAAATCATGAATATATACAAGTACATAAAACACATGATATAAAGTGCTTACTCCTATGATGCCTCCCTAACTAGATGTACCTAAATGTACCTAGCATCTATGTAGGTGTTATGCCAAGAATCCCTCTAGGATCTAGTCCACCCCATTACCTGAGAGTTTAGAGAATGTGGGACCCCGTCCTGGTCTCGAGTTGGACACCCCGCGAGGGATGTTAGACCACTGCTAGCTGGAGCGTCTGCATGCAGGAACCTCAGCATCTCTGGTCAGTGTGTCAGCCGGGAAGTCACGGTCTCCTCTCCCTTCCTAAGCAAGGAGTGTTGTATATATACCCATAGGTCTCCTCAGGGGTCCTACCTTGCTGTGTTACTGTGTCGGCCTAAAGGATGACGTTGGGCCTGAACTTTATACAGAGATATTATACAGGAGATGGTAATCCTACTGTTAGTCCTGCTGTGCTTCCAAGAAGCCTCATGCATAAATTATGAGAATCGAACCAGGGAAAAACCTGCGTTCTGAATACAGTGTCATATCGAGGTAAAAGGTCAGTGCCTAAGAACCGTTATTTATGTAATGTAGGGAAGGATGTAGGTGAAAGGTTGCGATGTTACCTGCGCCTATATAGGGTACCTATATGGAATATAACACCCACTCCTCTTCCGAATGGACGACATATGTAACCTAATACAGTACTACTAACATTACTAGATAGTGGTACGCACAAAGTTTTATAAAACAGCTCTTTAGCTAAAATGTTAAAAAAATTCTAAAAACTTTAAAAAAATTTAAAAGGAAATGTTTCTAGCTCTAAAAGTGTCCGCGATTTATAGTTCGGACTACTACAAGCATTAAAAAAGCCATGTATGCCCAAAAAATGAAAGGAAAGTCAATTTAGTTTCAAAGTTCCAAATTTGAGCTTGTTTAAAAAAAGAAAAGGCAAATTTTTCCCAGCACACGACGAGCCAAATGAGTTCAAATGTTTGTGTCCTGGCTGGTAGACGCAACATTTTCGTTGCTTGCTTCCGCAGTAGACGGCCCCTGTAGCACCTGGCAGAGCACATCAATCAGATCAGTTGACTGGGGGTGAGTGTTTGATTGGCTCAAACGTTCCGTCCATCATCCCCTTTTGTATCGCTTTGTTCGCCCTAAGTTGGCGGGGGTATGCCCAGACGTGGGTCCCTTGCTCACTTTGCCACTGGATTCAAGCAAGCCTGGCTGATGACGGCTGGAATGCCAGAAACCGGTCCTAGGATGCTTGTTTCCGGTCCAGGGAAGACATGGCTTGGCAGTTCGTGCTGGACTGTTCCCATGAGGCACAGGGTCAGACTGATTTGCATATGGCCATGTCTGAACTGGGGTGGTGGAGTGAGCTAAAGAATGATGATGGATTAAACCCAGATCAGTTGACTGGGGGTGAGTGTTTGATTGGCTCAAGCGTTCCGTCCATCATCCCCTTTTGTATCGCTTTGTTCGCCCTAAGTTGGCGGGGGTATGCCCAGACGTGGGTCCCTTGCTCACTTTGCCACTGGATTCAAGCAAGCCTGGCTGATGACGGCTGGAATGCCAGAAACCGGTCCTAGGATGCTTGTTTCCGGTCCAGGGAAGATATGGCTTGGCAGTTCGTGCTGGACTGTTCCCATGAGGCACAGGGTCAGACTGATTTGCATATGGCCATGTCTGAACTGGGGTGGTGGAGTGAGCTAAAGAATGATGATGGATTAAACCCAGATCAGTTGACTGGGGGTGAGTGTTTGATTGGCTCAAGCGTTCCGTCCATCATCCCCTTTTGTATCGCTTTGTTCGCCCTAAGTTGGCGGGGTATGCCCAGACGTGGGTCCCTTGCTCACTTTGCCACTGGATTCAAGCAAGCCTGGCTGATGACGGCTGGAATGCCAGAAACCGGTCCTAGGATGCTTGTTTCCGGTCCAGGGAAGACATGGCTTGGCAGTTCGTGCTGGACTGTTCCCATGAGGCACAGGGTCAGACTGATTTGCATATGGCCATGTCTGAACTGGGGTGGTGGAGTGAGCTAAAGAATGATGATGGATTAAACCCAGATCAGTTGACTGGGGGTGAGTGTTTGATTGGCTCAAACGTTCCGTCCATCATCCCCTTTTGTATCGCTTTGTTCGCCCTAAGTTGGCGGGGGTATGCCCAGACGTGGGTCCCTTGCTCACTTTGCCACTGGATTCAAGCAAGCCTGGCTGATGACGGCTGGAATGCCAGAAACCGGTCCTAGGATGCTTGTTTCCGGTCCAGGGAAGACATGGCTTGGCAGTTCGTGCTGGACTGTTCCCATGAGGCACAGGGTCAGACTGATTTGCATATGGCCATGTCTGAACTGGGGTGGTGGAGTGAGCTAAAGAATGATGATGGATTAAACCCAGATCAGTTGACTGGGGGTGAGTGTTTGATTGGCTCAAACGTTCCGTCCATCATCCCCTTTTGTATCGCTTTGTTCGCCCTAAGTTGGCGGGGGTATGCCCAGACGTGGGTCCCTTGCTCACTTTGCCACTGGATTCAAGCAAGCCTGGCTGATGACGGCTGGAATGCCAGAAACCGGTCCTAGGATGCTTGTTTCCGGTCCAGGGAAGACATGGCTTGGCAGTTCGTGCTGGACTGTTCCCATGAGGCACAGGGTCAGACTGATTTGCATATGGCCATGTCTGAACTGGGGTGGTGGAGTGAGCTAAAGAATGATGATGGATTAAACCCAGATCAGTTGACTGGGGGTGAGTGTTTGATTGGCTCAAGCGTTCCGTCCATCATCCCCTTTTGTATCGCTTTGTTCGCCCTAAGTTGGCGGGGGTATGCCCAGACGTGGGTCCCTTGCTCACTTTGCCACTGGATTCAAGCAAGCCTGGCTGATGACGGCTGGAATGCCAGAAACCGGTCCTAGGATGCTTGTTTCCGGTCCAGGGAAGACATGGCTTGGCAGTTCGTGCTGGACTGTTCCCATGAGGCACAGGGTCAGACTGATTTGCATATGGCCATGTCTGAACTGGGGTGGTGGAGTGAGCTAAAGAATGATGATGGATTAAACCCAGATCAGTTGACTGGGGGTGAGTGTTTGATTGGCTCAAACGTTCCGTCCATCATCCCCTTTTGTAACGAGCACATCAATTGAGCACAGATGTTCCACGCTGTCCGCAGCCGGTGCTGGGGCAGCCTGTGCGCCGTCCAAAGCCTGGGTGTCAGAGGAGGAGCCGGTGTTCAGACCAACAGGGGCAGTTACTATCCGTGGTGGCTCAAGTAATGCCGCCATCAACATTGGAATACGCTGAGGACACTGCAGAACATGGGCCGTTATCGGGTCCAGTAAAGCATTCAAGTTCGGTGGCGCACATGATGGCTTGGCAGTTCGGGCTGGACTGTTCCCATGAGGCACAGGGTCAAGACTGATTTGCATATAGCTGTGTCTGAACTGGGGTGGCGAAGTGAGCTAAAGAACGATGATGGATTCAACCCAGATCTGTGACTGGGGGTGAGTGTCTGAAAAGTTTCAGCGCACCGTCCATCATCTCCTTGTGTTTGCTTTGTTCGCCCTAAGTTGGCAGGGTATGCCCAGACGTGGGTCCCTTGCTCACTTTGCCACTGGATTCAAGCTAGCCTGGCTGATGAGGGCTGTTGGCCCGAAACCGGACCCAGGATGCTTGTTTCCGGTCCAGAGAAGACATGGCTTGGCAGTTCGGGCTGGACTGTTCCCATGAAGCACAGGGTCAAGACTGATTTGCATATAGCTGTGTCTGAACTGGGGTGGCGAAGTGAGCTAAAGAACGATGATGAATTCAACCCAGATCTGTGACTGGGGGTGAGTGTCTGAAAAGTTTCAGCGATCCGTCCATCATCTCCTTGTGTTTGCACATGATGGAAGTGTCAAACAAAGGTCTAACACTCATTCTTCTCCGCAAAACAGGCATCGGAGGACAGGTAAGATGCAGTCTATCCAGACCGGTCGAAATGACAAGAACCAAGAAGTTGTACCATGCGGTCACGGTATTTACGCTCCAGGAGCGTTCTCTCCATCGCCTTGGTGACTGGGACGTCCATTGCGTAGCAAATAGAAAACAATCAGGATACCTGCTATTAGAAACAGGATCAGCGGAAGTCCTCCAAAGATGCTTCCGAATACAGAGTGTATGAAGTTTGGTATAACTCCAAGTACCGTCTGAAAGGTGCTCAGTAGTCCAGAACCTATGGTCTTAAATAGGTGGACAATACCTGTCGTATCAGACATGTTAAAGATACGATTTACCATTTCTGCAAAATGGAAAGGGCAGTTTGTATGAATGAGCGCCTGTATCTCTGCCGAAGACCTTGCGATCTGTAGATCAAAAGTCTCTCGAGCGGAGGTTAAGGGCACAGACTTCTGTAGAAGCATGGCTTTCATTCTGCTTAGAGTATCAAACCGTATTAAGGAAACATTCAGTGAAGGCCATAACGGCGCCTCCCTGACTGTATGTGTCGGTGGAAACAATACTTGCATACAACAAGTAACCCTGGAGCTCATGGTTACCAGATATGCGATGCCCGGGAGCATGCCACAGCAGCCTTGACCGTTCAGCATCAAGTAACTCCCATTTAAAATTAGCCTGAATGCTGGAGTAATCACTGCAGCTGGGGCACCCTTCAGATGACAGGACAGGTTTGCTGCAGAACCATTACAAGCTCCATGCAACATAATATCCTGGCATATGATTGATCCACTTAAAGCATTCTCGCAGTTTGTACCGCTCAGAAACACTTCTCGATCCCCACTCCGGCATCGAAATCTGTATGGTAATTCCCAAGATTCCTTAATGTATTCCTTACCCATTTCTTCATATCTGCCTGCCTGCTTTTGTTCAAGGCAATATTGAAACTGAAAAGTAGTGACCGGTAGAGTTATGTGGTCATGGATTAGCCATTCTGTAGACGGTGATTCTGCCACTGTGAATGGTAATCTAGCCAGTTTTTTGATACGCAGCATTGTATATTTTGCTCCCCTTTGTGCCATTTCTATTTGTTTATCTGTTAGATTGTATTCAGAAAACAGAGACGTGCTGTTGATAAATTGCCAAGGCACGTAGCCTGCACGCAAAGATTGCAGCGTCCAGCTTAACAACATAATAGAACGTAACTATGATTGCCCGTGTTGTAATATGGCCAAATCTTGTTCTAGTATGTCTATCGCAGAAGATACAATGTTGCCTAAGGAATATATCCTGGAGGTCAATGTAGTTAACCCATTGTCTACTACTGCTAGAGATTTTTCTAGATTTATACGGTCTATCTCCCGTAACATCTCTGCGGCCTCTTGTTGGGATATTTTCCAAATTTCATTGTAGACAGCATAATAGAAACGTTTCTGACGTGGCTTCCTGGGACCCATTAAAAAAATCCCTAAGATCCAAATCCTGTGACAGTAAGGATAAGTTTTGTTTCACCTGTGTGAGTGTTGAGGGTTATTAGCCAATCAAGGCACAACTTCCCAACACTGTAGGATGTCACTACCCCTGGACGTTTTCTCTGTACATAACGTGGATCTGGCCTATGGATACTAAACCCTTCGGTTTTACCCATGAATCTTGCTTGACAACTATTAGTGTCTGTGGGCCAAATCAACCATTTTTTCCACTCGCGGTCTGATCCGTTGTATTGTATGATGTCATCTACTGTAATCTCTTTTTGTGATGTTATGTTGCCCTCGGTGTGTGATGGAGTTGGCAACCGAGGCGTGTTCAAGTCTTTGCTCTTAGCTAGTCCAAGGCAAGACGTCTGTTGCACTGTCTCGTTCAAAAACATGATTTGTTGCGGGATGAGGCATGCTCTAAACAAAGCTTCTGTTCCCTGTACCTGCCATTCCCTAGTACCCTAGACTGATTTTAGGTCTATGGTGTCTTTCCATAAGTCGAAACCTTGTTCAGACAACTGGGCTTCCTGGGACCCATTAAAGAAATACCTAAGATCCAAATCCTGTGACAGTAAGGATAAGTTTTGTTTCACCTGTGTGAGTGTTGAGGGTTATTAGCCAATCAAGGCACAACTTCCCAACACTGTAGGATGTCACTACCCCTGGACGTTTTCTCTGTACATAACGTGGATCTGGCCTATGGATACTAAACCCTTCGGTTTTACCCATGAATCTTGCTTGACAACTATTAGTGTCTGTGGGCCAAATCAACCATTTTTTCCACTCGCGGTCTGATCCGTTGTATTGTATGATGTCATCTACTGTAATCTCTTTTTGTGATGTTATGTTGCCCTCGGTGTGTGATGGAGTTGGCAACCGAGGCGTGTTCAAGTCTTTGCTCTTAGCTAGTCCAAGGCAAGACGTCTGTTGCACTGTCTCGTTCAAAAACATGATTTGTTGCGGGATGAGGCATGCTCTAAACAAAGCTTCTGTTCCCTGTACCTGCCATTCCCTAGTACCCTAGACTGATTTTAGGTCTATGGTGTCTTTCCATAAGTCGAAACCTTGTTCAGACAACTGGGCTTCCTGGGACCCATTAAAGAAATACCTAAGATCCAAATCCTGTGACAGTAAGGATAAGTTTTGTTTCACCTGTGTGAGTGTTGAGGGTTATTAGCCAATCAAGGCACAACTTCCCAACACTGTAGGATGTCACTACCCCTGGACGTTTTCTCTGTACATAACGTGGATCTGGCCTATGGATACTAAACCCTTCGGTTTTACCCATGAATCTTGCTTGACAACTATTAGTGTCTGTGGGCCAAATCAACCATTTTTTCCACTCGCGGTCTGATCCGTTGTATTGTATGATGTCATCTACTGTAATCTCTTTTTGTGATGTTATGTTGCCCTCGGTGTGTGATGGAGTTGGCAACCGAGGCGTGTTCAAGTCTTTGCTCTTAGCTAGTCCAAGGCAAGACGTCTGTTGCACTGTCTCGTTCAAAAACATGATTTGTTGCGGGATGAGGCATGCTCTAAACAAAGCTTCTGTTCCCTGTACCTGCCATTCCCTAGTACCCTAGACTGATTTTAGGTCTATGGTTTCTTTCCATAAGTCGAAACCTTGTTCAGACAACTGGGCAATAAAGGAACCAGAGTAATTCTGTTTGGTGTTTGTCAACATATTTTTCTGTGCTGATATTGATGCAACCTTATAATAGTATGAGGCTGGGTCAGACATATTAAACCTTGAAAAATATGGAAATTTCTGTGTAAATGTTTTTGAACTGCCTTTTGGCGGTGTTGGACAATGTTCCCACTGGTGGTCTGTGAGCACATTTCTAGGATTAGCAGATTTATGCAGAAAATGATGACCATAATGTTGATAACAATACATAGTCTCGAAATCTGACGTGTCTTCCAATGATTCACTATTAGAAAACGCAGCAGATTTTTCCAAATCAGATAACATGTTATTAACAGTTTCAAAATCCCAGTCATCGGAAAATGTACTTGAGGTAATGATATCAATTAACGATATTTTAAATAAATGTGAAATTCTTAAAATTTCAGTCGGACCAAATATATCGAAATCAACCTTGTCCCACACTATACCATCAGGTATAGGAACTGCTGTAATGTTCACTGATGACAAGTCTCTTTGTTCTCGATGAGATGATTGGTGTGGTTTTAAAAGTAAGTTCACCTTTTGGGCTGCAGAGCTTTGTCAAATGTATTTCCCATTAATAAGCATACTAAAAACTATTACCAAGCCTACCCAGAAAAGAAAGAAAAGTATCCCGGTGATTATCCATAGTTCTACCCAGGGTGACACCAGGTAAGTCTTTTAAGAAAGTTCAGAAAGTCTTTTATTTGTTGTTTGCGTGATTTTTTGGCTGGCATCGTTTCCGGTTCGCTTGGATCCAAAGAAAACGTATCAAAGTTTATGAAGTAGCCAGAAGCAGTTCGATCAATTGTTGGTATTGCATCAGGATTTGAAGAAATCGTGGTTTGCTCTTGTCGAGGCATGTTGACGTAGACATCTGTATTTGGTCGAATAGCGAGTTGTTTTTGATTTTGAGTTTGATTTTTGAATTTGAACTTCAGGTTCAACGGGAACGAGTTCCATAGCATTGTTGCTTAGTCCTTCATTCCGTGTTGGAGGCTCTTCGAACGTGATGAGTCTTTCCGTTTGAACTTCTTGGATTGTAGCGAGAGGAGGGCGTCTGCTACTTTGGAGTCCACGTGGCCTATTGCTTAGTATCGGCCACATAGTGTGGTTTGATTAGGTTGATTGAGACAAATCTTTTCTCCTTTTTTCCGGCAAGAGGCAGTAGAAGTACAGTTCTTGTTCCTTCAATTGCTAGGACCGGTACAGGCTTTCTGTATGATGGCCCAAATTCTTTTTTGTCCGCTATTTTCTCTCTGACCAGATCCCCGACTTTTGGGATCCAGACAGGTCTTGCCGTGACTGATTTGACTTCCCCAGTGGCTGTCTGCTTCAGATGGACATTACTTTGTTGTGTCCTGGATTCATTTAGATCCTGTAAAACAGCCAAACGATCATGGATGTCAAAAGGCTTTTCATCCGCCACTGTGACGTCACAATCAAGATCAGGTACCCACATTCTTGTCCCAAATAGGACCTCATATGGAGTGACCCCCCCCCTAGAGAACTTCTTGGCATATTGTTAAGAGCACGCTGGACTCCATACAGATGTTTTACCCAACTTTCACCCGTGCCTAATACTCTAGCTGGTAAAGATTGCTTTAAGTCCCGGTTTTTTCTCTCCACTACCGAATTTCCCTCGGGATGGTACGGAGATGAGTACCGCAATGCTACACCCAATCCTTGCATGGCCTCCTTGTAAGCCCGAGAGCTAAACGCAAGGCCCTGGTCGGAATGTAATGTGCCAATTGCGTATGTCCCTATAAAGACTCGCAAATCTTTTATAACAGTTCGAGCGTCAGCCGAGCGCTGGGGCCACACCCATAGGAATCTCGAGCAGGAATCCACTGCAACCATGATATACTTGTAAGCCCCTTCACATTTTAAGGGGCCACAGTGGTTCCAGGTAAGTGCACATGAATGGTCAGTCTGATGCTGTCTAATAATGGGACCTGTGCTGGGCGAGCTACAGTGGCTCCATTTATCTGTTGACAGATATCGCAGTTCAAGACATAGTCTTTAGTCTACTTTGTTAATCCAGGCCACCAATAGCGTTGTTTCAACAAAGAAACAGTCGCCGTAACTCCTGCATGTGCAGAACCTATCCCTTCGTGTGCTGCTAGAATTAAACCTAACCTACGATCCATGTTTGGAATTACTCTATCCCCCACTCCAGGAATCTGAGCAAATGGAATGTTATTGGCATCTAACTTGTAGGAGTACTTGAGTGGAAACCTTTTTGGTACTGCTCCGCAGTTTTTGCGGGTTGCATTGATAGCTAACATAATCTCACCGTCTATTCTCGTTTTAGAACGAGTGATTGCAGCTACGGAAGACGTGCGTACAGCCCCTTTCCGGCTTCATCAGCCAATGAATTCCCTTCAACGTGAACGCCATCACGCTGACGACTCAGTGTATGTATCACGTGAGCTCTCTGTAGTTCGGTTTTCAACTCCACTACCTGTTCCCATAGCATTTTATGCTTAATTGTGCCACCTTTTGCATCTTTGAACCCATTTTGAACCCAGTACTGCAAATATTCATTGTAAGACTGCACACAGTAAAAGGAATCGCACACAATTAGTGTGGGGAATTCTCAATCCGTATTTACTAATGCCAGTATCAGCACTTTTAATTCTGCCAGCTGTGCCGTGCAGTCTCCTAGAGACTGCGTTTTTGTGCAACTTGTGTGGAACTTTCCATCCCGCATGCGACCTTTAACGATTGCACATGCTGCGCTATATTGGCGCTTACTTCCAATGGCCGGTTGAGCAGATCCGTCAGTGTAAATTATATATTCATACTGATCTAGAGGCATTATTTCGTTTGGTAGAGGATATTCTTGTTCGTATTGCAGGAATGCTTGTGTCTTTAAATTTGGGTCGTACCTGTATTTTACATCTGTTGCAGTGAGCGAATTAGCCCATTGTATCCATCTCGGATGTAAAGCTTTAGCATTAGGAACGCTTGCCTTTGTTGCAGCCTCTAAGGCTGGAACCGGAGTTACTACTATTATTTGTTTCCCCTGAGCCAGTGCTCTTTCTCTCACTACAGCAGTCTGTACTGCTGTCAGAATCTTTTCTGTAGATGCGAAGCGCATTTCAGCATTCGTGTACAAATGTGATTTGTATGCAATTGGTACTGTTTCACCTTCATTATATGTTAGATAGGTGTACCCAGATTGACCCGTAACTATACGGATCACCAGGTTGCATACGTTTACGCGTGTCTGTAAGTGTTTGGAAGCTATCATGTCAGCTTGTAAGGAACGAAGTGTATCTGTATGTTCCTGTGTCCATTGTTTTACTGAAAAATCAGGTTTTATTAAATCGTACAAAAAAGTTTCACTCTTTTTGCTTAATCTAAAATGTAAGTTCGACCAAAATTTAGGAATCCCAGGATTGATGGTAAATTTTTTAATGATTTTGGAGGTTGGAGCAGCGCGCATTTTTCTAAAAAAATTGGCTGCCAGGCTTTTTCCTTCACTTGAAAGCTCATATCCTAAAAACAGGACACCAAGGTGGGCAATTTTTGATTTTTTAAAGTTGAATTTGTAGCCCTCAGATGCAAATCCCAAAATTATGGTATTCATTCTGTTAGATAAATATCATCCACATAGGACAATGACTCTTCGTCCAAATTTTGAAGTAACTCTGTTACCCTGGCTGAAAACAACCCCGGGCTGTTCTTATACCCCTGGGGGAGTCAACAAAATTGACGCTGGGTCCCTAGAGCTGAGAAGGCTGTTAGATGCCTGCTTTCAGGCGCTATGTTTTGGCAGGAGAATCAATTTGAGATATCAAGTGTTGTTTTATATTTTTTCCGCACAATGTTATTCATTAATGCGCACTGTGTGCATTTTGGACTGCAAATGTCTTAGTGCAAGTGTTTAAATGTCTGTAATCTAAAACTAGACGATATGAATTGTCAGGTTTCATGACAGGAAACAAAGGATTGTTCACTGGTGAGGTGCAAGTTTCAATCACCCCTTGATATTCAAGTTGATCTAAGATCTCCCTGACCTGTTTTTTAGCTTCTTGCTTTATTGGATACTGCCTCTGTGCAGTTGGAGTATTTTTTATAGGAATTATTTGGTGGGTGGAATCCTCATCCCATCCAACATAGTTTTTATATAATGCCGGAGCCTGGGCTACCGCCCACTCCTGCGCATGTGTGTGTTGCAAGTGCCTGGGAATATGGTCTTAGAAAGCCGGAAGAATTACCGTTTCTCCTTTAGGGCAATCCATGACGAATGCTGGCGGCCAATCTTGTTCAGCTAATAAAATATCATAGCCAAACGTCAGGTTCTCCCAAAAGAGACCTCTCACTGTTCTACATTTGTCCCCCTCCATTTGGAGCGTTATTTCAAATACTTTATGTGGGACGCTTACCCTAGTATCGGGTGTTTCCACCGTGATATAATCATTCAAGTCCGCTGTCACCAGAAATTTCTTCAGGTTCTGGCGAGCTATTGTTACTTCTGCCGCACTGTCTAGCATCGTCAGAGCCCATTCCCCGTTCAGTAGTCGAGTCCTCAGAATTCTGGGCATGTCTGATCTTTAGACCTGCAACTTTATTCTTTTTGAACTGTGGCTTTTGCTTTGGTTTTTCTTCTTTTTTAGAAGTGTATTCTTGAGCGTGCTGCTTGTCTCTGGACTTTGTACGCTCTTCTTGTCTGTCTGACCGTCCTTCCCTCTCTGAGTTTTTCGATGAACCCTGAAAGGAACGAGAGGAACGTGTATCAGTATCCTGATACCTGTCAGGTTTCCTAATACTATCCCTATTCCTGAGGTTGTACCTCTTTTCGGAGGGCTCCTGTGGAGGAGATCTACCTCTGGATTGAGATCTGTTTCCTTTAAAGTTTTGTTGTTTTTTATTGTCCCACATTTATTAGTTGAAGCAGGTGTCTGCTTGGAAGTGTCCTTTTCAGGACTGCACATCAGTTGTGGTTTTAAAGCTTTCCCACCCAAACTGTCTCTGCCTAATTCTGCATATGCAGTTTCAATTATTTTTGGTAGTTCGTGTTCCTGTTCTAAACGATTGAACTCCCTCAGGCGTTGGCGGATGGCCACTGAAGCTGCTTCCCCCTTAATGTTAGCTAGTATTATGGCGGATACCTGGGCATAGTTACCTAGTAACTTCATCCCTAAGTTTAGGGCAGGCTCTGCTACGTACTCATTTTGTATCTGCCTCAATACATCAGGTACTACTGCTAATGACTGCATACCATGAGTTTTGGTATAAATGTCAGCAAAGACTGTACCCCAAGTGGTACAATCCTCTAATTGTGGTGTTATCCCCATGGGCAAGCAGATTGTTAGCATTCTGTGTTTTTCATACGAGGTAGTATTCGGGAATACTGCCTCTAGCTGCGTTATTTTCTGAGCTACCCAGAATGGTATTTGTTCACGTTTTGTGGACATTTTACCCATCACTGCGTGTAATGTTTGTGGTGTAATTTTAGTTGCTGTACCCTGAATTTGAGTTCCATTTGTTGCAACTATTGCTGGTTGGACTGTGAGTGTCCATATTGACGAATTGCGTCAAGTTCCTATAGATTTTAATTAAATCTTTATGTTGTATGAGTAAGTCTCCTGGTGGCATTGTGTCAATGTCAGGATGTGGTGTGTAGGCCGCTAATATTGGCCATGTTGCCCCTTCTCTTCCGAGCGGGCCAAGTCTTACTCTTCTTCTTATGTGGGGTAGGGCGCCTTTAAACCATTATAAGTGTCCCTGGTATGTGAGCGGAACCTCTATATCCTCGAACGGATAATATTCCGCTCGTGCATCTCCATCCGTGTAGGAGTGAAATGTATCTGAAAGAGACCCGTTAGTGATAGATTCCTTACCTTAGAATATCCCCAGGCGTCAGACTGGATCCGGAAAGTTTTTCGTCAGCAGTACCCCTGCGCGTCGGTAGGTGGCGTCGTGTGCCTCCGCGTTCGTCGCTGGCGTCGTAAGCGCCGAGATGACGTCACGGAGACTACTTAGGCACCACCCATGCGCGCTGACGTCAGTTCTTTCTTTTTCCGCGCCAGTAAGCGCCGATCCGGTTAGAGCACGTACCTTAGTCACTTTTTGACTATCTTTTTGAGACTTTTGTCTCCTGTAAGTTGAATCTACTCTGGTGCACGTATGGATGCCTGGTTTTAAGTCTTGTGGGGCCTGCCTTCGCAATATGCCGGTGGCGGACCCCACGACGTCTGTCTCTACTGCCTGGAGAGCGACCACGACTCCCGGTCCTGCATGGACTGTCTGGCCATGGCCCCGAAGGCCTTGAGGGAGTGGCGCCGGAAGCTGCTTGAGGTCCGGCTCTCGTCCCAGCGCCGTTCTCGGTCTAGGGGCCGCTCCAGAGAACGCTCGCGGGGCCACCATCATCGCTCCTCGGGCTCCAAGTCTTCACCCTCGGATTCGGTAAGAGACGACACAAAAAGAAGTCGAAGAAGCGTTGTCGCTCTCCGACGTCCCCCCGTCGGTCCCCGGATGCGGACGAGGGGGACAGGGGCTTTGCCCCTACGGCTCCTTCGGAGCACGGGAGTCCTGCGGCCTACCCACCTTACCCGGGTCCGTCGGTGACTCCCGCACAGGTGCAAGAATTTCTTGCTACCGTGGACCGCCTGTTTAGGCCTCGGGCTCCCTCCGGCGCACCCTTGGACCCCGTGGTCCCGTGTCAGGATCCTGTCGGGCCGCCGGCGGCTCCGGCCCCCCAGGATCCTGCGCCGCTGGCTCCGGCCACGGCGCCAACAGGTCCCACGCTGCCAGCTCCGGCCCCAGCGCCACCCTCGGTTCCGCCTCCAGCGCCGCTGTGGATGCCATTTGTTCCGCCCCTGCCCAGGTTCCAGGACAATTTTGTCCCTACCTGGGATCCGCATTGGGACACGGCGCCGGTTCGGCCCCGTCCGGCGCCGTTCCCGGCGCCTTTTGTTCCTTCCCCGGTACCTGCCCTGCCGCCGCAGTCTGTTCCACATACGGCGGAGGTGGAGGACGACTGGGAGGGGTCTGAGGATCCTCTCGCTCGTCAGTGTGGCTCTGAGCAGGACTGGGCGGACGAGTTGGAGGAGGCCGGCGGCCTTGATGTCTCCTCTGACCCGGGGTTTGCCTCTCCTCCACCTACCATGGAGGAGGGCGCTTCTTACACGATGGTGCTCCGTCGGGCCGCTGAGGTCCTCAACCTTGATCTCCCTACGGTGGCCCTGAAGACTAATCTCCTCACTGAGGTGCTCCAGACGGCGTCCACTTTGTCGGAGCCCCTGCTGCCATTTAATGACGCCCTCACTGACGTCTTACTGGGCACTTGGTCGCGGCCAGCCACAGGGGCCCCTGTGGATAAGAGCGTCGCCAGGCGTCATCGCCCGGCGCCGGGTGACCCTGCCTTTCTGACCACTCAACCTACGCCCGAGAGCCTGGTCATCCAAGCTTCGACGTCCCAGAGTGCCTTTCCCACGGCTCCGCCGGATAAGGACTCTAAGAAGCTGGAGCAGTTCGGCAAGCGGTTGTTCTCTTCGACCAGCTTGGGGCTGCGGTCGGTGAACACTGCATGCCTATTGGGCCGCTATTCCCACGCGGTGTGGGATACGGTTGCACAGGTGTTGCCTCAGTGTCCTGAGGAGACCCAAGCTGTGCTGTCCCAAGCTGTTGCCGAGGGTAAGCATGCGGCTAAGTTCGCCATTCGGTGTGGTCTGGACACCGCGGACTCACTAGGTAGAGCAATTTCTACGACTGTGGCGCTTCGTCGCCACGCCTGGTTGAGATCTACCGGGTTCTCGCCAGATGTCCAAAGTTCACTCATGGACATGCCCTTTGATGGCACTCGCCTGTTTGGCGATAAGGCCGACAGTGCGCTGGAGCATTTTAAGGACTCGCGGGCCACGGCCAAGTCCTTAGGTCTTTCCACGAAAAGCCCAGCCACTCCTGGTTTTCGTTCCTTTTGTGTCCACGGAAGGGGCGCCCAGGCACGTTCCTTCAGCAAGCCTGTGCAGAACCAGCCTCAGCGCGGCCGCGGTTTCCGCAGGGGCGGGTCTGGGAAACAGCGTGGGGGTCAGTCTACCTCAGCCCCCGCTGCTTCTACCTCCAAACCTTCCTAATCCGAGCTTTGTGGGGCACCCCACGCCAGTGGGTGGCAGGATCCGCCGTCATCTTCCCCCACTGGGACACTATCACATCGGACGAGTGGGAGTTGCAGATCATCCGCAAGGGTTACTCCCTTCCCTTTCAGTCCACCCCTCCAGCCATGCCACCTCGGTACCACCGCATGTCGGGGGCACACTTGGCGCTTCTCCAGCAGGAAGTCACGGCCTCTTGGCCAAGGGGGCCATCGTGTGTGTTCCTGGGCCAGAGGTAGGGAGTGGTTGTTATTCCCACTACTTTCTGGTCCCCAAGAAGGACAAGGGGGGCTTGCGCCCCATCTTGGACCTCAGGAACGTCAATCGCTTCCTCCGGAAGGAGAAGTTCAAGATGTTGACTCTGGCTCAGGTCTTGGCTGCCCTCGACCCTGGAGACTGGATGGTGGTGTTGGACTTCCAGGACGCATATTTTCACATCCCCGTCTTGCCGGCCCACCGGCGTTACCTGCGGTTCACGGTAGGCCTGGAGCATTTTCAGTTTGCTGTGCTCCCCTTCGGCCTTACCAGCGCCCCTCGGGTGTTCACGAAAGTGATGGCGGTGGTCGCTGCTCACCTGCGCAGGTCCGGGGTGTCAGTCTTCCCCTACCTCGACGACTGGTTGTTGAAGGCGGGCTCGCCGCAGGCAGTTGTCACCCACCTTCAGACTACGGCCAACCTCCTGCATTTGATGGGGTTCTCCATCAACGTGCCGAAGTCGCACCTGAGTCCCTCTCAGAAGCTCCCCTTCATCGGAGCGGTTCTGGATTCGACGCGGTTTCGGGTTTATCCTCCCGAGCAGCGAGTCCGGGATATTCAGGCTATGATTCCGATCTTTCAGCCTCTATCCCGGGTTTCGGTCAGGTTGACCCTCCGGCTCCTGGGCCTGATGGCCTCCTGCATCCTACTGGTGCAACATGCCAGATGGCATATGCGGGCTCTGCAGTGGGACCTGAAGTTCCAGTGGGCACAGCATCAGCGCAACCTGTCCGATCATGTCCAGATCTCGGAGGTTACTGCGCGACAATTGCAGTGGTGGCTCACGAATCGCGATTGGGTCAATGGCAGATCCCTCTCCCTTCCCCAACCGGAGCACACAGTGGTGACGGATGCATCCCTCCTGGGATGGGGAGGCCACTTGGGAGAGGCGGAGATCAGAGGCCTCTGGTCTCCGGCGGAGTTTCGGCTCCATATCAACCTTTTGGAGCTTCGGGCGATCTGACTTGCACTGAAGGAATTCCTTCCCTCTGTCCGGGGAAGTGTAGTGCAGGTGTTCACGGACAACACCACCGCCATGTGGTATTGCAACAAACAGGGCGGGGTGGGTCCTGAACCCTATGTCAGGAGGCTCTGCGCCTCTGGACATGGCTGGAACATCAGGGCATTTCACTGAACGCCAGGGCGGACGAACTCAGCCGCGGGTGCATGATGGATTACGAATGGCGTCTTCAATCGGACGTGGCGCAAGGTCTCTTTCAAAAGTGGGGAGAGCCTTGGTTAGATCTATCCGCCACCGAAGAGAACGCGCAATGTCAGCAATTCTGCGCGTTGGAATTTCAAAGGCGGCACTCGCTCGGCGACGCTTTTCGTCGCGAGTGGAGTTGCGGTCTGTTGTACGCCTTTCCGCCTACACTACTTCTGCCCAGAGTGCTGAAGAAGGTCTGGCGCGACCGGGCCCAAGTCATTCTTGTGGCTCCGGACTGGGCTCGAAGAGTTTGGTATCCCAAGCTACTCAGTATGAGCATCGATCCCCCGATCAGACTGCCTCTTCGGGAGGATCTTCTGTCGCAGCAGCAGGGGACGGTCCTCCACCCGAACCTGTCCAGTCTCCACCTCCTTGCGTGGAGATTGAGCGGCGGCAGTTGATTCCTTTTGACTTGCCTCCTGAGGTTTGTAATGTCATTCTGGCAGCCAGGCGTCCCTCCACTAAGTTGGTATACGCCTGCAGGTGGAACAAATTTGTGGCATGGTGCACAGCAAAGGCTGTGGATCCCCTTTCTGCCCCTCTTTCAGAAGTCCTACTGTTCCTCCTTTCTTTGGCCCAGCAGGGCTCTGCTCTGGGCACTATCAAGGGCTACCTTTCTGCTATCTCAGCCTTTCTCAGGCTCCCTGATCAGCCCTCTCTTTTCAAGTCCCCTACTCTAAATAGATTCCTCAAAGGCATTACTCACCTTTTCCCTCCTATTCCTTTTGTGATGCCACAGTGGGACTTGAATCTGGTTCTCACTTACTTAATGTGCGCTCCCTTTGAGCCTCTTCACAACTGTCCTCTACGTCTCTTAACTCTAAAGACTGCTTTCCTGGGTGCCATCACCTCCGCTAGGAGAGTGAGTGAGCTCCAGGCTCTTTCTTGTAAACCTCCTTTTCTGTCCGTCCGGACAAGGTTGTCCTCAGGACACGTCCATCGTTTCTGCCAAAGGTTGTTACTGCCTTTCACATCGGGCAGACCATCACTTTGCCCACCTTCTTTCCGCCTCCGCATCCTCCGAGGTTCCACCGTCTGGACCCAAAACGTGCGCTCTCATTCTACCTGAACCGCACACAACAGTTCCGGGTGGATGACCAACTCTTTGTTGGCTACGTTGGCGCCAAGAAAGGTCGGGCCGTACACAAGCGGACTATCTCCAGATGGGTCGTCTTGTGTATAAAAGCATGCTATTCTCTGGCTAAAAAGGAGCCTCCGTTGGGGCTGCACGCCCATTCCACCAGGGCGACGGCGGCCACTACGGCATTGGGACGTGGTGTCCCCTTACAAGAAATCTGTCAGGCAGCTACGTGGGCCTCGCTGCACACTTTTACTAAGCATTACTGCCTGGACAGTCAAGTCCGGAGAGACGGCTTCTTTGGCCGTTCTGTTCTCCGATACTTTCTGGTGTGATCTTGGTTCGCAGACCCACCACTGGGGTTGGTATTGCTGGGGTATCTATTCTAAGGTAAGGAATCTATCACTACGTGTTTCTTTCAGATGAACAAGTTACTTACCTTCGGTAACGATATATCTGTAAGAAACATTAGTAGTGATAGATTCCTTACCGCCCCACCCATCCTCCCTGTTCTGCGAACTGATTTCTAGGGTTAAGGTCATCCCTTTCAGGGCCCTAGTTTGAAGGCACCAGTGGTCAGTATCTTGCATGGCTCTGCGTTCCTGGCGCGGAAAGTCGTGTACAGAACTGAGCGTCAGCACGCGAGGGCGGCGTCTAAGTAGCTGCCGCGACGTCATCTCGGCGACCACGACGCCAACGACGGACGCGGAGCCGCACGACGCCACCTTCCGACGCGCAGGGGTACTGGTGACGAAAACTTTCCGGATTCAGTCTGACGCCTGGGGGTAATTCTAAGGTAAGGAATCTATCACTACTAATGTTTCTTACAGATATATTGTTAACGAAGGTAAGTAACTTGTTCGTTTGGTGCAATTTGTATTGCGTCTGCATCGTCCTCGTCTGTGAGGGGCAGATTCTGTTGCAGTGGGTCTAATTCTTCGTTATTTCTGTCCTAAGTCATTTTGTAAAGAAGAAGTTTTTCAAGGGAACTAAGATAAGGTGTTTTTGCACAATTTAGGAACAATGTGTCCTTCAAGCTTGATTAACCAACCGCCAATAAATAGGATTTTTTAGCCTACTCAGCTGTGGTGGAGTTTGTGCCCACCCACTCCAGATGTCTCTGGTGTTTTGTGAGTAGAGGTCTCTGAGGATAGCACGACTGAACTACTCAGATTCTACTGTTAAATAAGTACCCAACCAAGGTTGGCGGCGCCATGTCGTGTAGTTCCTATATTACGTACACAGGATGATCTGCGCGTTCGGATAACATAAACTGTGGGATTGGTGGCGGACGGATTCCGTGCACCGCCACCGGATACGTTAACCCTGCGATGTTACCTGCGCCTATATAGGGTACCTATATGGAATATAACCGCTTGACAGGCTTGTCACCTACTTTTATTGACCTGTTGACAATAAACGAACGGTGAGCTCTTTTTATGTATATGCGTGTCCTGGGCTCTGAGATTCTGAAAACTAATTTCTGTTATTGACTTTTGCTCTGTGTTGCGCCATAGTTTATCTTGAGGGATTTGTTTTTTAAGTTATATGCATTTGTGAACTTACTTGATTTTAAGACATAACTCTTACAGCGTTTCCACAGTCTGCTGTGGCTTTCATTGCAACCGATTAAGCGGAAGGAATGTTGTGCTGCCTTACTTCCGGTGACAGCCCCTGGTGGAGCAAGTCAGCGGTCTAGTTTTGTGTGCTCTCTTTGGAGAATGCCCATATACTCATGTGGGGGCACGGGTGCGCCGCTGACGCGCCAAAGGCAAGCCCGTCTGCACCTGGACTGAGTTGTGCGCCAGAACCCCATGCCATTTTTCTCCAGGTAAGATGATTAGTATCACCTACTCGAGAGAGCGGCTGTTAAGTTGGTGCAGTAATGTCCTGAAATGCCCTTATGTTATTTAGTTCAATGCACTCTTTCATAATCATAACTGTAGGTGCGCCTCATGCGGTTTTTAGGTCACTCCATTGGTTCCTCCCTCTCACATTGTTACAGCTCCAACTAGCAAACTTGATGAAACCCCACCTGAAAAATCAAGCTTAAAGGGGTTCTTGAAAGTTGAGGTTGCAGAATTCTAACACATTTGACCCTGACTGGGTATTCATTAGAGAAACATGGGCTAAGGAGTCGGCCGGTCCAGACCTGGTGGACGTTATCCCCCAAGGCTTTACCATTCTTAGGCAGGATAGGACTGGGAGAGTGGGAGGTGTGCTGTCCATCATTTTTAAAACCACCTACACCTGTCTCATCGAGCCTGTTCAGAGCTCTATTATTTGTGAAGCAATACAGTTCTCTATTAAATCCACCTGTTCGTTTACTGGGATTCTGGTTTATAGGCCGCCTGGACCCAGGTCCAGTCGCGTCTGGCATGGCTCACGGGTATGGGGTGGATTGCAGGGGGAGGGGGGACACGGGTGAGTGGTCGCTAAGGAAGTGGGGGTCACGCGGGGTTTAAATAATAAATAAAAAAACGTACTTTTCCCGGTTCCCGGGTCTTCACTGCTGGGTCTGCTCCTGCTTTCCTGCCTCTGCAGGAACAGGAAGCAGACAGCCCCCCTCCCCTCAGCCAATCACAACTCTCCAATGGCAGCGTTGGGATTGGTTGGGATGCCGACCACACAGGCGTCTATGGGGAGGCCCTTTTCTCCATGTAGGCTGCATGCAGCCAACATGGAGAAAAGGGAGAGTGCGCATGACTGGTTTGGTCGGCTCCAGAGGACCGACCAAACAGTCAGGGCCCGCAGCATTGAGCTAACCACTCCTCCCCTGCCCTCGAGCAGACCTGCCCACCCCCAACCAAACCCTTCTTCTTTCTCGCAGTGCGAGAAGCAGAAACATAAAATGGTATTTATAATACCATTTTATGTTTCTGCTTCTCGCACTGCGAGAAAGCAGTGGGGTGACGCTCCCCCGCCCACATGGTGGAGCCGCCCCTGCCCAGGTCCTCTTTCACATCTGAGTTATACATCTTGTAGAACGTTATTTAGATAAGTATAGTATTACCTTTATGGGGACATTAACTTCCATTTAGAGGATGAGAAGTGTAGAGATTCACAGGAGTTTAGGGATGTGATGTTAAGCTGTGGATTTTGGTCAATGACCTTGCATATATAGCGGGCCATACATTGGATGGAATTCTCCCAAAGATGCTCGTCTTAAGGTTATCATGGGTTGCCATTAATCTGGTTTGACCATTACACCATCCCTTTCCTGTTGGTTGGGCATCACTCCCAAGAGAACTCTAAATGCTATAGAAAGAACATTTTTAAAAGGAGTTGGAAAGGGCTTTTTTATCTCAGGCCCTGAATGAATGTAGTTGGACAAACCATGCCGATGCCTTTCTCGTGGCAGCTGAATTCTCGCCCTAGTTTATATCAGCCTTTGACACTGTTGCACCCATCAAGGAGAATCACACACCAAGAAAGTTGCCAACTTACCCATGGTTCTCAGAGAAGCTCAGATTGTTGGGCTTGTTGACGTCAAGAAAGGGCATGGCTAAAAAGTTATGATTCGCAGGAGAGAGATCTATGTAGGACTCTTATGAAAGAATACAAAGTGGCCATTAAAGAAGAAAGATCTCGCTCCTGCACTAACAATCTTCGGTCAACCAATTTCTCAAGAGAGCTCTTTAAACTTATCAATCTGCTCTCTACGCCCACTATGCTCGCCAGTATAGAAAGTACCCAAGATTTCTGTAATCGTCTGGAATATAGGGAATTTGACTCCCTTAATGCAGACTTTTTTAACTCTACTTATGAGAACCCTCAGGTGGAATATAGCCTACCAGGGTCTAAAAAATGTAGGGACAATCAGATAATGGGACTTCCTAGTTTCTCCTGCCTGACTCCCGAGCAAGTGGAGCTTTATCTCCTCAGTAAGAAGTTAGGCTCGCCTTTTGAAACATGTCCCCCTAAGGTCCTGCAGCTGGTAGCTAAAACAGTTGCCCCTCATCTTGCAGCTACTATCAATAAAGCCATTAGCTCTGGAACTTATCCACTACTGTGGAAAAGAGCTGCTGTTAATGCCTCTTATAAATAAAACCTAACTTAGACCCTACAGACCTGAACAACTATAGGCCCATTTCTCTACTGCCTACTCCAGCTAACATTTTAGAAAAGCACTTGAATTCACAGTTGATGGCATATTTGGAGGAACATGAATTGTTAGATCCCTCTTAATTTGGTTTTAGAAGCAACCATGGGACAGAAACTGCTTTGGTTTCAGTCGTTGATAACATCCGTTCTGTGATTGACGCAGGGCAGGCAGCAGTATTGATCATTTTGGATCTATCTGCACCTTTTGACACCATTCCTCCAGTCCTGCTTGCTGATCGGCTGCAGAATCTGGGGCTCACAGGTTAAGCATTAGAACTTTTCCTTTCTTAGAGATAGGTCACAGACGTTAGTTATGAACCAATTTAGTTCTGACCCCATCATTTTACCATGCGGGGTGCCTCAGGGTTCCTCCCTGAGCCCAACACTTTTCAATCTCTGTCTCCCCACTGGCAAGCTGATACGGTCCTTTAGACTACAGGCCCTATCCTATGCCGATGACTCGCAAATAATCGTGTCCATCACTAAGGATACGGAAGCCATTGCTGCCAATTTTAAGAAATGTATACAGGCAGTAGCCACCTGGATGGGTAGCAGCTACCTTAGACTTAATGGGGACAAGACATAGCTCCTGATCTTTGGTAACCAACCTTCCATCTGGAATAATTCCTGGTGGCCAGACATATTAGGAGCATTGCCCACTCTGACAGACTGCGCCAGAAATCTGAAAGTGTTAGTAGATACCAAGTTATCGCTTGACCTTCAGTTTAATTGTACTGTATCCACCTGTTTTTCGATTGTTCGGACCTTCAGGTAGGTGTTCCCTTTTATCCCTATGCAAACACACAAGCAGGTATTCTTGCCTTGATTTCTTCTAGGTTAGACTATTGCAATGCACTTTATCTGTGGATCAATAAATCGGCAATATCTGAAAGAGACAATTAGTTATAGATTCCTTACCTTAGAATTACCCCCAGGCGTCAGACTGTATCCGGACAATTTTTACGTCAGCAGTACCCCTGCGCGTCGATAGGTGAAGTCGGTCGACTCCGCGTTCATCGTTGGCGTCATGGTCGCCGGAATGACGTTGAGGTATCTACTTAGACGCCGCCCTTGCGCACTGTCAGTTCTTTTTTTTTTCCGCGCCAGCCAGCACAGATCCGGAGAGAGCGGTACCCTTAGTCACTTTTTGACTAACTTTTTTGCGACTTTTGTCAACACCTTTTTTGACTCTTCTCGACTCCTGGTGCACGCAGGGCTGTCCAGTCGTCCTCGGCCCGGTTTCGAGGCTTGCGACACCTGTTGCAAGCTGATATCGGTTACGGACCCGCACCGCGTGTGCCTGTGGTGCCTGGAGCGCGACCACGATCCCAAGTTGTGCTCCGTCTGCCGGACCATGAATCCGAAGTCTTTGCGGGAGCAGTCCCGAAAGCTTCTCGAGGCCCGGCAGTCCGCTCCGTGCCGTTCGAGGTCCCGGTCGCGTGGGAGGTCGAGGGACCAGTCGCGGAGTCACCACCATTCCTCCTCGAAGTCTTTGCACTCCTCAGGTAAGTCGAAGCACAAGAAGAAGGCGAAAAAGCATTGTCGCTCTTCGCTTTCTCCCTGTCCGTTGGCCGACGCGACGCGGGATGCGGACGGTGCCTGTCCTGCGGCTCCGCTTGTGGAGCCTGAAGGGTCGACTTCGAGTTTCCCTCCTTTTCCGGGAGCCAGAGCGTCACCTGCCCAGCTTCGGAGTTTCTACGAAGCAATGCATGCCATCTTTGGGCAGCCCAATTCCGCTGGCGCGCCTTCGGGCCCCGCGGACTCGGCTGGGGGACCTGAGCCTTCGACGCCGGCGGCTCTGGCCCCGGCGCCGCAGGGTCCCCTTGGATCCAGGCCTGGATCCGGATCGGCACCGGTCGACCTAGTTACGCCTTCCCCGGCGCCAAATCCACCAGCACCGCGTCCGCTACCGACGCCGGTTATGTCCCCAGCCAGCTTTGACCCCGGCCTCCACCCTGACTTGGACACGGAGCCGGACCGACGTCAACCGACGCCGGATCCGGTGCCGAGCAGTACTTTTGTACCTCTTTTCTACCCTGGCGGTGCCTATATGCCGGGTTGGCAGCTGGAGCAGGGTGAGGAGTCCTGGGAGGGGTCTGTGGACCCTCTAGCAGACCAGTTGGAAGCACCGGACAGGAGAGAGGAGTTGGTGGAAGCCAGTGGTCTGGATACCCCCCCAGACCTTGGCATGCTCTCCTCCTACCGTGGCTACGGAGGAGAGTGCTTCTTACGCAGTGGTGTTGCATAGGGCTGCCGAGGCCCTCAACCTTGAGCTACCTACGGTGGCAGTCAGGACGAATCTCCTGAAGGAGGTGCTTAAACCGGCAGCTGCCTCTTCGGAGCCCCTGCTGCCATTCAGTGAAGCCCTTACCGACATCCTTTTGGGCACGTGGTCCAGGCCCAACACTGGGGCTCCTGTGGATCGGATGATTGCCTGACGCCACCACCCGGCTCCGGGCGACCCCTCTTTCCTCTCCCAACACCCCACCCCGAGAGCTTGGTGGTCCAAGCCTCTACATCCAAAGGCGCATTCCCTAATGCACCACCTGATAGGGAATCCAAAAAGCTGGACCATCATGGGAAGATGTTTTCTTCCGTCACTTGGGACTGCGGTCTGTAAACCCTGCATATCTTTTGGGCCGTTACGCCCACTCTGTGTGGGATACGGTAGCGCAGGTGCTGCCACAGTGCCCGGAGGAGGCCCGGGCCGTGCTCTCCCGTGCAGTTGCCGAGGGGAGATGCGCAGCAAAGTTTGCCATCAGATGTGGACTGGACACCGCCGACTCGCTAGGCAGGACGATTTCCACGTCGGTAGCCCTTCGACGCTACGCCTGGATGAGGTCGACTGGCTTTTCCAGGTATGTCCAGGCTACCTTGCTGGACATGCCCTTTGATGGCCGTCGCCTGTTCAGCGACAAAGCAGACAACGCGCTGGAGCGCTTCAAGGACTCCCGGGCTACGGCCAGGTCCTTGGGCCTCTCCACCACCCGCCCAGCGCAGTCTGCTTTTCGCCCTTTTCGTGGCTACGGAAGGGGTGCCCCACCACGTTCCACCCGGATCCACAGGCCTGCGCAAGCTGTCCAGCCCCTGCGTGGCCGGGGAAGTGGGACCCACCGTCGTGGGTCTGGGGGTCAGCGAGCGGACCAGTTCACCAACGCCCCCTCTGCAGCAGCCTCCAAATTCTCCTAGGGCCACTAGTCGCCAGTGGGCGGCAGGATTCGCCATCACCTCCCCCACTGACGCACCATCCCGTCAGACAGGTGGGTTTTGCAGATAGTCCGAAGGGGCTACTCCCTCCCCTTAGATACTACCCCTCCGTCCATGCCACCTCAGCACTATCGCATGTCGGAGGAACATCTGGCCCTTCTCCAACAGGAAGTTACGGCTCTCTTGGCCAAGGGAGCCATCGAGCGAGTTCCTGTCCCAGAAGTAGGTTGTGGTTGCTATTTTCACTACTATCTGGTGCCTAAGAAGGGCAAAGGCCTGCATCCTATCTTGGATCTCAGGAACGTCAACCGCTTCCTCCGGAAGGAGAAGTTCAAAATGTTGATGCTAGCTCAGGTCCTGTCTACCCTCGACCCTGGAGACTGGATGGTAGCGTTGGACTTGCAGGACGCTTACTTTCACATCCCTGTCCTGCCGGCCCACCGGCATTACCTGCGGTTCACGGTAGGCCGCGAGCACTTTCAGTTTACCGTGCTCCCCTTTGGCCTTACCGGCGCCCCTTAGGTGTTCTCAAAAGTGATGGCGGTGGTCGCAGCTCATCTGCGCAGATCAGGGGTTCCAGTCTCGATGACTGGCTGTTGAAGGCGGGCTCGCCCCAGGCAGTCGTCTCCCACCTCCAGACTACGGCGGACCTCCTGCACTTGCTGGGGTTCACTATAAACGTGCCGAAGTCACACCTGATTCCCTTTCAGAAGCTCCTTTTCATCTGAATGGTTCTGGGCACGACGCAGTTTTGGGTTTATCCTCCCGAGCAGCGAGTCCGGGATATTCGGGCTATGATTCCGATCTTTTAGCCTCTATCCCGGGTTTCGGTCAGAATGACCCTGAGGCTGCTGGGCCTCATGGCCTCCTGCATCCTACTAGTAGATCATGCCAGGTGGCATATGCGGGCTCTGCAGTGGGACCTGAAGTTCCAGTGGGCGCAGCATCAGGGGAATCTGTCCTATTGCGTTCAGATCTCGGAGGGCACTGCACGACAATTGCAGTGGTGGCTAACGAACCAGGATTGGGTCAACGGCAGATCTCTCTCCCTTCCCCAACCAGACTTTACAGTGGTGACGGTTGCATCACTTCTGGGGTGGGGCGGCCACATGGGAGAGGCGGAGATCAGAGGCCTCTGGTCTCCGGCGGAGTCCGGGCTCTACATTAACCTTCTGGAGCTTCGGGCGATCCGTCTTGCAATAAAAGCATTCCTTCCCTCTGTCCGGGGAAGAGTAGTGCAGGTGTTCACGGACAACACCACCGCCATGTGGTACTGCAACAAACAGGGCGGGGTGGGGTCGTGGACCCTATGTCAAGAGGCTCTCCATCTCTGGACATGGCTGGAACATCAGGGCGTATCCCTGGTGGTTCAACACCTGGCAGGTTCTCTGAATGCCAGGGCGGACGAACTCAGCCACAGGTGCATGGTGGATCACGAATGACGTCTTCACTTTGAGGTGGCGCAAGGTCTCTTTCAGCAGTGGGGAGAGCCTTGGTTAGATCTATTCACCACCGAAGAGAACGCGCAATGTCAGCAATTATGCGTGTTGGAATTTCCAAGGATGCACTCGCTAGGCGACGCTTTTTGTTGCGAGTGGATTTGCGATCTTCTATGCGCCTTTCCGCCTATACCACGTCTGCCCAGAGTGCTGAAGAAGATCAAGCGCGACCGGGCCCAGGTCATCCTTGTGGCTCCGGATTGGGCACGAAGAGTCTGGTATCCCGAGCTGTTACACATGGCCATCGATCCTCCGATCAGACTGCCTCTTCGGGAGGATCTTCTGTCGCAGCAGCAGGGGACGGTCCTCCACCCAAACCTGTCCAGTCTCCACCTCCTTGCGTAGAGATTGAGCGGCGACAGTTGACGGCCTTCGACCTTCCTCCCGAAGTCTGTGATGTTATCTTGGCAGCCAGGCGTCCCTCCACCAAGACGGTATACGCCTGTAGATGGAACAAATTTGTGGCATGGTGCGCAGCAAAGGCTGTGGATCCCCTTTCGGCCCCTCTTTCTGAGGTCCTCTTGTTCCTCCTTTCTTTGGCCCAGCAGGGCTCTGCTCTGGGCACTCTAAAGGGCTACCTTTCAGCCATTTCAGCCTTTCTTAGGCTTCCTGATCAGCCTTCTCTTTTCAAGTCCCCTTTTGTAAATTGCTTCCTTAAGGGCATTACTCAACTTTTTCCTCCTATTCCCTTCGTAATGCCCCAGTGGGACTTGAACTTGGTTCTAACTTATCTTATGTGCGCTCCCTTTGAGCCGCTACATAACTCTCCTCTCCGACTAATTACTTTAAAGACTGCCTTTCTGGTTGCCATCACCTCTGCTCGCAGGGTGAGTGAGCTCTAAGGCTCTTTCTTCAAAACCTCCTTTTCTGGCTGTTCATCCGGACAAGGTTGTCCTTCGTACTCGACCCTCTTTTCTTCCCAGAGTGGTTACTTCTTTCCACATTGGTCAAACCATCACTTTGTCCACCTTCTTTCCGCCCCCGCATGCTTCTAAAGAGGAAGAGAGGCTCCACCGTCTGGATCCAAAACGTGCGCTTTCATTTTATTTGGATCGCACAAAGCAATTCCGGGTGGATGACCAACTCTTTGTTGGCTATGTGGGCGCCAAAAGGGGTCGGGCTGTGCACAAACGGACCATCTCTAGGTGGGTCGTTTTGTGCATCAAGGCTTGCTATTCTTTAGCAAAGTAGGAGCCTCCAGTGGGATTGCATGCCCATTCCACCAGGGCGATGGTAGCTACTACCACTGCTTTGGGACGTGGAGTCCCCCTCAATGACATCTGTCAGGCAGCTACGTGGGCATCTCTGCACACGTTCACAAAACACTATTGCCTGGACAGCCAAGTCCGGAGAGATAGCTTCTTTGGCCGTTCTGTTCTCCAGGACTTTCTGGTGTGAACTTAGTTCGCAGACCCACCTCCGGGGTTGGTATTGCTGGGGTATCTATTCTAAGGTAAGGAATCTATAACTAA
This sequence comes from Calotriton arnoldi, assembly GCA_963921515.1. Taxonomy (NCBI): domain Eukaryota; kingdom Metazoa; phylum Chordata; class Amphibia; order Caudata; family Salamandridae; genus Calotriton; species Calotriton arnoldi. Next base: position 176,553 of record CAWUFW010015103.1, on the reverse strand, counting down.
TTGTCTCTTTCAGATGAACAAGGTACTTCCCTTCGGTAACGATATATCTGTAAGAGACATAGATTAGTATCTGAAAGAGACACGTTAGTGACAGATTCCTTACCTTAGAATATCCCCAGGCGTCAGGCTGGATCCGGATAGTTTTGCGTAGCAGTACCCTTGCGCGTCGGTAGGCGGCGTCGTGCGGCTCCGCGTTCGGCGTCTGGATCGCCGGGATGACGTCGCGGGCAGTACTTAGGCGCCGCCACTGCGCGCTGACTTCAGTTCCTCTTTTTCCGCGCCAGTAAGCGCAGATCCGGGAAGAGCAGTGCCCAAGTCATTTTTTGACTAAGTTTTTGGTGAATTTTTCACTGTTTTCTCGAGTCGCTCGACTCCACAGGGGTCGGTAGGGATGCCCGGCTTCAAGCCATGCAACGTCTGTGGTCGTATGATGTCGATCACGGACCCGCATACGGATTGTCTCTACTGCCTCGGGCGCGACCACGACCCCAAGTCAGCCCCGACTGTCGGGCCTTGCATCCGAAGGCTTTGCGAGAGCGGTCTCGAAAGCTCCTCGAGGTCCGGCAGTCGGCTCCGCGCCGCACCAAGCCCCGGTCACGTGAGAGGTCGAGGGGCCGGTCGCGGAGTCCTCATCGGTCGTCGGGGTCCAAGCCTTCTCACTCCTCCGGTAAGTCGAAGCATAAGAAGTCTAAGAAGCGTCATCGCTCGACGACTTCGCCTCGCCGGTCTCGCGACTCGGCTGAGGGTCCTGTCGGCACCGTCCCCGCCACTCCGGGAGTGCCTGTGGAGCCGCCCCCGCATTACCCGCACTTCCCGGGTTCGGGGCGACTCCGGCCGAGATCACAGGAGTTCCTGTCGGCCATGGCCCGCCTCTTCGGGCCTCAAGGTCCCCCGGTGCGCCTTCGGGCCCCGCGGGCCCTGATGGGGTTTCCCGGCGCCGCCGGCGACTCCGGTCCCGGCGCCGCCTGTCACACCAGCCTCGGTCCCAGCTCCGGCCTCGACCCCGGCTCCGGTGCTGCCTCAACCCCGATCGACGCCGGTTGACCTAATAACACCTCCACCGGCGCCGATGTCTCCGGTGCCGTTTCCGACGCCGCCCGGGGCTCCAGGCGGCGGCGTCGTCCCCAGGTTCTCTCCGGATCCAGACATGGCGCCGGACCGGCGTCGCTCCACGACGGCTCCGACGCCGATGGGACCTTGGGTCCCGCATGTCCCTCCTCCTCCTTATTTTGAACCAGAGGAGGATGAAGAGAACTGGGAGGGGTCGGATGACCCTCTCACACAGCAGTGTGAGTTCGATCAGGACTGGGCTGAGGAGCTTGGGGATGCCAGTGGTCTGGACACCTCCCCTGACTCTGGCATGCTGTCTCCTCCTTCCGTGGCAACGGAGGAGGGAGCAGATTTTGCAACGGTGTTGCGTAGAGCAGCTGGGGCCTTACACCTCCAATTGCCTACAGTGGCTGTCAGGACTAACCTCCTGACGGAAGTGATTCAGCCGGCGGCTACCTCCTCGGAGCCACTGCTGCCGTTTAATGACGCGCTTTCCGACGTTCTTTTGGGCACCTGGTCCAAGGCCGCCACAGGGGCTCCTGTGGATAGGAACGTGGCCCGACGCCATCGCCCCGCTCCGGGCGACCCCTGTTCCTCTCCCAACACCCCACTCCTGAGAGCTTGGTTGTCCAAGCCTCTGCTTCCCAAACCGCCTTCCCTACCGCTCCTCCGGATAGGGAATCCAAACGCCTGGATCAATTTGGGAAGAAGGTCTTTTCCTTCTCCAGTGCTGGCTTGCGGTCTGTCAACACTGCTTGCCTTTTGGGCCGATATTCCCACTCTCTGTGGGACTCGGTGGTGCAAGTTCTGCCCCAGTGTTCTGAGGAGGTCCAGACACTGCTTTCCCGTGCCATTGCGGACGGAAGAGATGCGGCTAAATACACCATTAGATGTGGCCTTGATACCGCCGACTCGCTAGGCAGATCGCTTGCGACGACAGTGGCGCTGCGCCGTCACGCCTGGCTGAGGCCACTGGTTTCTCGGGTGATGTCCAAAACACCCTTATGGACATGCCCTTTGATGCGGTCGGTCTTTTTGGAAACAAAGCAGACCATGCGCTGGAGCGCTTTAAGGACTCGCGGGCTACAGCCAAGTCCCTGGGCCTTTCTGCTGTACGCCCTCCGCTACCGTCTGCTTTTCTCCCCTTTCGTGGCCACGGAAGGGGCGCCCAGTCGCGTCCGCTGCCCAGCCACCGGCCCGCGCAGAAAGCGTCTTCGCGTGGCCGAGGACGTTGCTCCCGCCGTGGCGGGTCAGGCAACCAGTGTGCGGGTCAGGCCACCAACTCCGCCCCGTCCGCGGCCTCCAAGCCCTCCTAGTCCTTCCTTTCAGGTGCACAGCCATCACCTCGGACAAGTGGGTCTTGGACATTGTCCGAAGGGGTTACTCCCTCCCCTTCGAGACCATCCCCCCAGCCATGCCACCTCAATTCCACCGCATGTCAGGGGATCACTTGGTGCTTCTTCAGAAGGAAGTTGCGGCCCTCTTGTCCAAGAGGGCCATCGAGCGCGTTCCGACCCCAGAAGTAGGTCGTGGTTGCTACTCCCACTACTTTCTGGTGCCCAAAAAGGACAAGGAGGACATGCGTCCTATCTTGGACCTCCGGAAGGAGAAGTTCAAGATGCTCACCTTAGCTCAGGTCTTGACTGCCCTCGACCCTGGAGACTTGATGGTAGCGTTGGACTTGCAGGACGCTTATTTCCACATCCCCGTCCTGCCGGCCCACCGGCGTTACCTGCGGTTCATGGTGGGCCTCGAGCATTTTCAATTCACCGTGCTCCCCTTTGGCCTCACAAGTGCCCCTCGGGTGTTCACCAAAGTGATGGCGGTGGTCGCAGCTCATCTGCGCCGGGCAGGGGTTCCAGTCTTCCCCTACCTCGACGACTGGCTGCTGAAGGCGGGCTCGTCCCAGGCAGTCGTCTCCCACCTCCAGACTACGGCCGAACTCCTGCACTCGCTGGGGTTCTCCCTCAATGTGCCGAAGTCGCACCTGATTCCTTCTCCACAGCTCCTTTTCATCGGAGCAGTTCTGGACACGACGCAGCTTCGGGCCTATCCTCCCGAACGGCGAGTCCGGGATATTCAGGCTATGATTCCGATCTTTCAGCCTCTATCCTGGGTTTCGGTACGGATGACCCTGAGGCTGCTGGGCCTCATGGCCTCCTGCATCCTGCTGGTCGATCATGCCAGATGGCATATGTGGGCTCTGCAGTGGGACCTGAAGTTCCAGTGGGCGCAGCACCAGGGCAACCTGTCCGATCACGTCCAGATCTCGGAGGAGACTGCAAAACAGTTGCAGTGGTGTCTCTCGAACCGGCAATGGGTCAGGAGCAGATCCCTCTCCCTTCCCCAGCCAGAGCACACAGTCGTGACGGACGCGTCCCTTCTGGGATGTGGCGGTCACATGGGAGAGGCGGAGATCAGAGGCCTCTGGTCTCCGGCGGAGTCCCGGCTCCATATCAACCTTCTGGAGCTCCGGGCGATCCGACTTGCACTCAAGGCATTCCTTCCCTCTGTCAAGGGGAAGGTAGTGCAGGTGTTCACGGACAACACCACCGCCATGTGGTACTGCAACAAACAAGGCGGGATGGGGTCGTGGACCCTATGTCAGGAGGCTCTGCGCCTCTAGACATGGCTGGAACATCAGGGCGTTTCCCTGATGGTTCAACACCTGGCAGGTTCCCTGAATGCCAGGGCGGACGAACTCAGCCGCAGGTGCATGATGGATCCTGCATGATGGATCACGAATGGCGTCTTCACTCGGAGGTGGCGCAAGGTCTCTTTCAGCAGTGGGGAGAGCCTTGGTTAGATCTGTTCGCCACCGAAGAAAACGCGCAATGTCAGCAGTTCTGCGCGTTGGAATTTCCAAGGCGGCACTCGCTCGGCGACGCTTTTCGTCGCGAGTGGAGTTGCGGTCTGTTGTACGCCTTTCCGCCTATACCACTTCTACCCAGAGTGTTGAAGAAGATTCGGCACGACCGGGCCCAAGTCATTCTTGTGGCTCCGGACTGGGCTTGAAGAGTTTGGTATCCCGAGCTACTCCGTATGAGCGTAGATCCCCCGATCCGTCTGCCTCTTCGGGAGGATCTTCTGTCGCAGCAGCAGGGGACGGTCCTCCACCCGAACCTGTCCAGCCTCCACCTGCTTGCGTGGAGATTGAGCGGCGGCAGTTGATTCCTTTCGACTTGCCTCCCGAAGTTTGTGATGTGATTCTGGCAGCCAGGCGCCCCTCCACTAAGGTGGTATACGCCTGCAGGTGGAACAAGTTTGTGGCATGGTGCACAGCAAAGGCTGTGAATCCCCTTCTGCCCCTCTCTCTGAGGTTCTCCTGTTCCTTCTTTCCCTGGCCCAACAGGGTTCTGCCCTGGGTACCATCAAGGGCTATCTTTGTGCCATCTCGGCCTTCCTCAGGCTTCCTGATCAGCCCTCCCTTTTCAAGTCCCCTGTTGTTAACAGGTTTCTAAAAGGCATTACACACCTCTTCCCTCCTGTTCCGTTTGTGATGCCTCAGTGGGACTTGAACTTGGTTCTTACCTTTCTTATGTGCGCTCCCTTTGAGCCTCTACATAACTGTCCTCTTCGTCTTCTGACTCTGAAGACTGCCTTTCTGGTGGCCATCACCTCCGCTCGGCGGGTGAGTGAGCTCCAGGCTCTATCATGTAAACCTCCCTTTCTGTCTGTCCATCCAGACAAGGTTGTTCTTAGGACGCGTCCGGTCCTTCTTGCCAAATGTGGTTACTGCCTTCCACATTGGGCAGACCATCACTTTGCCCACCTTCTTTCCGCCTCCGCATCCTTCCAGAGAGGAAGAGAGGCTCCACCGTCTGGACCCAAAACGTGCGCTTTCCTTTTACATCAACCGCACACGCCATTTCCGGGTGGATGACCAGCTCTTTGTTGGCTACGTGGGCGCCAAAAAAGGTCGGGCGGTGCACAAGAGAACCATCTCCCGCTGGGTAACCTTGTGTATCAAAGCCTGTTATTCTTTGGCTAAGAAGGAGCCTCCTGTTGGGCTGCGTACCCATTCCACCAGGGCTACGGCTGCTACCACGGCTTTAGGCCGCGGCGTTCCGTTGCAGGATATTTGTCAGGCAGCTACGTGGGCCTCGCTGCACACGTTTACCAAACATTACTGCCTTGACATCCAGGTCCGGAGGGACGGCTTCTTTGGCCGTTCTGTCCTCCGGGACTTCCTTGTCTGAATCTGTTCGCAGACCCACCACCGGGGTTGGTATTGCTGGGGTATCTATTCTAAGGTAAGGAATCTGTCACTAACGTGTCTCTTTCAGATGCACAAGTTACTAACTTGTGTAACAATATATATGTAAGAGACAGTAGTTAGTGACAGATTCCTTACCGCCCCACCCATCCTCCCCATTCTGCGAACTGATTTCTAGGGTTAAGGACATCCCTTTCAGGGCCCTAGTATTTTTCAGACACTTATGTCAGCTTCTTGCATGGCTCTGCGTTCCTGGCGCGGAAAGTCGTGTACAGAACTGACGTCAGTGCGCAGGGGCGGCGTCTAAGTACTGCCCGCGACGTCATCCCGGCGATCCCGACGCCGAGCCGCACGACGCGCAAGGGTACTGCTACGCAAAACTTTCCGGATCCAGCCTGACGCCTGGGGATATTCTAAGGTAAGGAATCTGTCACTAACTACTGTCTCTTACAGATATATCGTTACACAAGTTAGTAACTTGTGCTATAGGTTCCTTACTTCCCCACCCATCCTGCCCGTTCTGCGAACTGACTACTAGGGGCAGGGAATCCCTTTCAGGGCCCTAGTTTTGTTCACCAGTGGTCAGTGTCTTGCATGGCTCTGCGCTTCTGGCGTGGAATGTCGTGACGTGACTGACTTCAGCGCGCGAGGACGGCGTCTAAGTAGATACCGCAACGTTATTCCGGCGACCACAACGCCAACGACGAACGCAGAGTCGACCGACGCCACCTATCGACGCACAGGGGTACTGCTGACGAAAAAATTCTCCGGATCCAGTCTGACGCCTGGGGGTAATTCTAAGGTAAGGAATCTATAACTAATCTATGTCTCTTACAGATATATTGTTACCGAAGGTAAGTAACTTGTTCAGCTAAGCTACAGCTTGTACAGAATGCAGCAGCGAGACTGTTGCTAGAAATTCCTAAACATAAATCAGTCTCCGCAGGGATTTCCAAACTGCATTGGCTACCGGTGAACAAACGCATCGTCTTTAAAGCTTTATCCTTTGTTCATAAGGCGGGGCAAAATACTGGGCCCAGAGGACTGACAACAATGTTCCAGGGATATATCCCCTCTAGACAGCTTCGGTCTGCCAGTTATAATCATGTAGCCGTTCCTAAGTTCCAGAAGAACAGGTGGGGAGGTAGAGCCTTCTCTGTGGCCGCAGCAAAATTGTGGAATTCTCTCCCACGATCTATCAGTGATTTGCAGGAACACAATATCTTTCGAAAAGCCTTGAAGACCTGTTTTTTACCTTTAATTAATTGCTAGCAGTTCTCCTTATCTGATAGAAGAACCTTCCATTTCTGTTTTCAATTTCTGAGCTCTCGCTTTTTAGCGCCATGTGGTAGATGTTGTGCTCTTATAAATCTGTTGTCGAATTTGATTTCACTTTTATTGGCCTCAAATGAGAAAGGACCCAGATGTGTTCTGTAGGTCCTGTTATACCTGGCAGGCGAATGGCAAATCAGGGGGGGAAATGCAAGGCCCCCCTGCAACCTTTTCCTCTTAGCACCCCCTTTGAGAGGGTGAGCATCAACATTGTTGAGTCTCTGGATCTCAAGACAGCCATAGGTAACAGATTTGCTCATGTCTTGGAGGACCACACCACCTGATACACGGAAGCTATCCCTCTGAGGACAGTGACTGAGCCCGTCGTGGCCTGGGCTCTGATGGGGATCTTTACCCGTATGAGGTTCTCCAAGGAGGTGGTATCTGACTGGGGTACCAACTTCATGTCAAATTACATGAAGGCCATGTGGAAGGAGTGTGGGGTAGCCTACAAGTTCACCACTCCTTATCATCCCCAAACCAATGGGGCTGGTTGAAAGGTTTAAATGCACCCTAAAAGGCATGATTATGGGTCTATCCGAACCCATGAGGCATAAGTGGGATGTCGTGGGATGTCCTGTTGCAATATCTTTTGTTTGCCTACAAGGAGGTACCACAGAACGGGGTTGACTTGAGCCCTTTTGAACTTCCATAGGAGCACCCTGTGAGAGGACCTCTCAGTTTGGTGAAGAAAGGGTGGAAGTAAGCTCACAAGAAGCCACCCCAGGATGTAGTTGGCTACATGTTGGCATTCTGCAACCACACAGCCCACTTCAGGAAAATCTCACAGGAGAACCTAGAAAGCTTGCAAGGAGGACATGAAATGCTGGTATGCCCAGAATACCACTCTGGTTGAGTGTCAGCCTGGTCAAAAAGTGTGGGTAATAGAGCCAGTGGAGCCCCCGGCACTACAAGACCGTTGGTCTGGGGCTTATGAGGTGAAGGAGCGCATGAGTGATGTCACGTACTTGTTGGACCTCAAGACTCCTAGGAACCCTTTGAGGGTCCTTCATGTGAATGGCCTCAAGCCCCACTTTGAGATGTCTGAGATTACCATACTCCTCTCCCCGACTTCCTATCTTCCAAAGAGAAGTATGGGTCAGTGGAGGGTGTCAGCCTCTCCCCTACACAGACCATAGATTAACAGAGAGACTGCCACCAGTTCTCCCTTACCCTAGGACTCATTACATGGTGTACCCATGATATTGATACTGGGGACAGCACACTTGTGAAGAACAACATTTACAGGTTGTCTGATAAGGTGAGAGCTAGCATTAAGGAGGAAGTCTCCAAGATGCTGGCATTAGGGGTTGTGGAGCCCTCGGACAGCCCTTGATCCAGCCCAGTGGTGTTGATCCCCAAGGCTGCCACTCCAGGTGTCACACCTGAACTTTGGATCTGTGTGGAATACCGTGGGCTCAATGCAGTCACTAGGACTGATGCACACCCCATCCTCAGAGCTTACGACCTCATAGATTGGCTTAGAGCTGCCAAGTTCCTCAGCACGTTTGACTAAACGTCTGTGTACTGGCAGATTGCCTTGTCCGAGGGGGCTAAAGAGAGGTCCGCGTTTTCAACACCAGAATGACTCTTCCAGTTCACGGCCATTGATTTGAAGAACTCCCCATCTACCTTTCAGAGATTGGTCAGTCAGGTCTAGGCTAGGTTGGAGAACTTCAGTGCCGCCTACCTAGTCGAGATTGTGGTCTTCAGCTCCAGTTGGAAGCACCACTTGAACCACCTCCGGGAAGTGCTTCAGGCTCTGCAGAGTGCAGGGCTGACTATCAAGGCTAGTAAGAGCCAAATAGGGCAGAGTTCTGTGGTCTTCTTGGGACACCAAGTATGGGGTGGCGAGGTGCAGCCCTTGCAGCCCAAAATTGACACCATTCTGACTTGGAAACCCCCCAAGACCCAGACAGAAGTGAGAGTCTTCTTAGGACTCGCTAGCTGTTACAGGAAACTCATCAAGGGATATGGCACCATTGTTGAACCCTTGACAGAGCTGACTTCCAAGAAGCAGCCACGTCAGGTAATCTGGACAGAGGCGTACCAAAAAGCTTTTGGCACCCTAAACAAGCCATGTGCAAGGCACCTGTACTCAAGGCCCCTGATTTCTCCCAAGACTTTCTGTGCAGACGGACGCATCCAAGCATGGTACCTGGGCCATTCTTCCTGGATCCAGGTCCTTCCGACTACCCTCATGAGCTGCCAAGGACCATGTGGTCAGGCACACCCACTCAGGCAACCCAGTCATCTCCAAGTGTGACCTGAGCTCCACCTCCTTCCAGATGGTATGCTCCATGTCATTGCCAAGCAGACAATCCACAGGCATGAATGGACTCGCAGCTATCCTCAAGAAACCTGAGGACCCCCCCCCCCGTTCAAAGGGAACCAGAGCCACTGGGTAGTGGCTCTCACGGTTGTCAGTAGCAATTACTTGGTGGAACACATAAGGGACTACCTACTATGAAGACACCAGATGAAACCTGATGGTTGTCATGCTTGCTCCTTTGTATCTCGGATCATCCACCCTCTGCCCATTGATGCCGACCCACTGACTGTACTTCCTAGCATTGCCAGGCATGTGGGTTCTCTGCACCATCTCTCCATCACCCAGGGACACTAGGGCAACTCTCCACAAAACTTTCTGGGGTAATCTCCTCCCCAAGCACTACACTAGCCAACCCCAGTGACTGCCCACCAGTGAGGGCTGTGCCCACTTGGGACATTTGGCGTCCACTTTGTAGTGTTCTTTTTGCTGACACTCATAGCACTTCACAGGAGCCTTCCCTGCAGACATACTGGCAGGGAACCACTTATTTTCCTTCTTAGCAGGGAGATAGGATCCTGACCCTGGGAATTAGTTTGGGGCCCTTTAGAGAACTCCTTACTTTTGTGCCCCCCCCCCACCATCCCTTCTTCTGGTGAAGACCCTGCCCACCCTTGTGGTCATCCCCCAGATACCTTCATGTGGACCCTGGTGTTGACCCAGAGGTCTGCCTCCTTAGCAAGCTCTCTGGGGTCAGAGAGCTTACTGTCAATCAGGTGTTTGCGCAGTTCTTGAAAACAAAGACTGAACATGTGCACTTTTACAAACAAATTACACAGCCCCTGGTTGTGTTTTACCTCATTGCCTTTCACCCAACCATCCAGTGTCCTGCAAAAGGAATCTACACAATCCACCCAGGTCTGTTGCGATAGCTTCTGACTGTCCCTAAACTTCTGTCTGTACTTTTCTGCTGTCAAACGAAACTTCCTGATTAGGGCCTCCTTCATATGAGGGCACCTCATCCTGTCACTCCCTTCTAGGGCCAGTAGAGTGTTGCTCCCCTCACTAGGGATATTCCTCCACAGACTAGCTCCCCAACTCTCCTCGGGGATCTTGTACATCTGTAAAGCAATTTCAAAGGCCTCAAGCCATCTGTCTGTCGTCTTCCACCACAAAGTCAGACACTAGACTTTTGGATATGTGGACCCTCCTGTCAGAGGGCACTGAAGAAATGCTGCCACCATCTTAGCTGTACTCGGTCCTCCTGGCCCTCAAGTCCAGCTCTATTAGGCTCCGTTCTTGAGCCAACATAATTTTCTTTTCCTCCATAGTCAATCTTTTCTCCTCCATCTCGATGGTCAGCCTTTTCTCCTCTAAGGCCTGTTTCTTTTGCCCTGCTTCTAGCTTTAGTTTGGCATTTTGTAACTTTAGTTTCCTCTCCTCCCTCCTGTCCTCCAGCCCCTCTGGGCACAGGCCTTTAGAGGACACACTGCTCCCTGCCCTGGGGTAACCATTTCTCCTTGCAGGCTGTTGTCCCCCTGTCCCTCAGGCAGGCCCAGATTCTCCACTGAATCCCGTCCAGCTCCTCATCATCCTATATCTCCTCAACATCTTCTATTTTCTCCTCCTCTGTGGTCTCATGTGCTGCATCCCTTGATTCCATCCAGGCCTTCAGCACCTTTTACAGCTCCACTTTCTTGGTGAAGCCATTGGTAGAAACCTTAAACGCCTTGCAAAAATCCTTGTGTTGGCTCACAGTGTATTTCTCCAGCTTGGACAACTCAAATTCCATGTTTGCAGGTGCAGCTGTGGGACCTCCAATCAGGCTTGATTTTAGGAAAAAGCAACAATACCAATCAGGGAGAATAGAAAAATGTGAAAATGCCAATTAAAGAGAGTAGGAAAAAATGGCAATGGAGATCAGAGATAATTTATTCGTAATTGGTCTAGATGTGGATTGTAGTGTACACCAAATTACTGTAAGGTACTGTACAAAAAGTCCTAGCCTCACAGCTGATCACCAATGTTAAAAATTGTGGCTCTCTGGTTGGCAGAGGTTTGCACCCTGTCCAGGTAGGAACCACAATCCTAGCCATGGTAAGTCAGATACACAAACTAAATTAACTTGTGGTCACCCTCTGGTAGCTTTGCACAGAAGTCAGTAGTCAGTCTTAACTTGAGAGGCAATGTGTAAAGTTACAGTAACACAGTGAGTAGAACTTGAGATATGATTTTTTAAATAATAAATCGAAAAGTAGTGCTTAGAAGCAGATAGCGCTTAAGGGGTTACTACTGGACCGGGGTAAATCCAAAGTTCGAGCTGACCGCGATGGAGTGCGGTTCGGATATAGGACTCGCGCAGGACCTGCTGAAAAAGTACCTTAGATGGAGCAAGCGTCGACGTCGAAGACTCAATGCATTGGTTCCAATCCACTCAGTTGGGTTGATGTGTCTCCATCGAGCCTCGCAGATGGGTCCCGCATCGTCGAGCCCCTTTGTTATGAAGGGGATGCGTCATCGTAGAGCCTCGCAATCTACTCTTGCTTCATTGTCAAACCCCATACGATGTAGGCGATGCGTTGTCTGTGAACCTCGCAGTCCGGTTCCTCGTTGTCTAGCCGTGCAGGGATCTCATCGAAGCAGCACTGCGTCAACGTCGAAGGGCACTGCGTCGGTTCCGATCAGCGCAAAGTCATCACTGCGTCAAATTTTACAGAAAAACAGGTGCGGAACCTACTTTCAAGGCCCAGGGCTGGATTAGCACCTCTTGGCAGGGCAGGACTCTATAGCGGGATAAGAAAAGGGTAGACCGGGTGGGGCGGTACAAGAAGCTTTTATTTTCTCTACGTTCATAAACCAAAGTTCTTCAAGCAGTTTCTCCACTGTCCAATGGGGGGAATAAGCCGTCTTCGGTAATGGGTAGGCTCCACCACAGTAGATCAGGTAGGCAGGATCCGGGTTTATCCCAAAAGAAACACAAAAAAAAAAAGGAGTATTAGCTCTCTTGCTGCTTTTTTGAATGCTTGCAGGGAAGGGAGTGAGGAGAGATAAACACCCGACATGCAGGCTGGTGCCAGCGGCAACCGTCACCAAGGAGCGGGGAGTGTGAGGGACCTACGTAGGTCTTGTGGGGTTATACATTGTTGATTCTCCCCCCAGAAAAGACCTGGTCCTTTCTCCTACCCACCGCCCCCGTCCAAGACACAGAACACGCACCTGAGTAAGCCACGCTCCTCCGGGAACGCGGCTGGGCGGCTCGCGGGGTCGTTGGCCTCCAGGCACTCCCGACGTGTCCTCGGAGTGGGTCTCCTCCTCCTCCGGTATCCCGCCTCGGTCGTCGTCTTCGGTTTGGGGTTGTTCCGCGGTCTCTTGCGACGCACGGCTACCTTTTCCGATCCTCCAGGATAACGCCAACTCCCTCTCTTCCTCTTCCGCGTCCTTTTCGCTTTCCGGCCCCGTCGACTCCTCCCACCAGGGGGTGGGTTCTCGTCCCCTCTTGGCTGCCAGAAATTAAAGGGCTCGTAGGGGTCTTCCTGCGGATCTTCGCCGGTATACAAAACGGCAGTAGAGGGTGTCGGTGGCTGAAAGGTAAACAAAGGTAGGGTCAAATAAGGGATCCCGGCTTCATCCGCACTGCTTCCATTGATAGCGGATCCCGTATCCTGACACACCCCTCCCCTAGAGTCGTCCCGATCGGGGAGACAGGGAACTCGGGACAGGAAGTCTGCGTTAGCATTCAGGGAACCCTTCCGATGTCTTACCTCAATTGAAAAAGACTGGAGTGCTAGAAACAAACGTAATACCCTGGCATTGTTGACCTTATTACGGCTCATCCAAGTAAGAGGGGAATGGTCGGTGTAGAGGATGAAGGGTTTTCCCTCTAGATAATAGCGGAGTTTTTCTATCGCCCATTTAATCGCCAAACATTCCTTTTCTGCTACGGGGTATCTGGCTTCTCTAGGAAACAGTTTTCGGCTGATGAAAAGGATAGGGCGTTCTAGACCATCTGAGGACTCCTGTGATAGCACCGCTCCTATGCCGACGTCTGAAGCGTCGGTCTGTACAAGAAATGGCTTAGTGAAGTCAGGGGACATCAAAACGGGGCTGTGGGTATAGGAGTATGGCTCTTTGGGGTGTCTTTTTTCAGGAGGTCCGTAAGGGGGGCAGCTATCTCTGAATATTGGGGTATGAACCTCGGATAGTAACCCAAGAGGCCTAGGAAGGCCCTCACCTCCTTTTTTGTTTGGGGGTAATGGGGTATTCATGATGGCCTTAACCTTTTCTTCTTGGGGTTTGATAGCTCCGTTACCCAGGAGGTACCCCAGGTATCGCACCTTTCGAAACCCGACCCTGGACTTCCGGGCGTTGACATGGAGACCCGCCCTCTGCAATTCCTGGAATACCTGGTGGCAATGCTCAAGGTGGGACTCCCAGGATGGGCTGAATATAACTGTCATCCAGGTATGCCGACGAATACTCTTGGTTGTTTCGGAGTACGGAGTTCATTAATCGCTGAAAGGTCGCGGGTGCTCTGTGCAGACCAAAGGGCAGAACAGTAAACTCAAAAAGGCCATCTGGGGTAGAGAAAGCTGTCTTTTTCCTGTCGTTTTTTCTTAAGGGGACCTGCCAATATCCCTTGGTGAGATCGAGGGTGGATATATAGACTGCGTCCCCGAGTTTTTCTATGAGCTTACTATTCTGGGCAAGGGATAGGCGTCAAACTTCGAAATAGCATTGACAGCCCTGAAGTCGATACAGAAACGCACCGACCCGTCCGGTTTCGGGACAAGGACAATGGGAGATGACCAGTGTAAGAAAGTGGCTCTGTATATACTGAACCAAAGTAAGGTTCAGGGTGCACAGAGTCCACAGTCCCCAGAGGTTTGGCAGAGGCTAAAGTTAGATATAACCTTACTCTCTAAAGTGGTAGCTTGGTCGAGCAGTAAGGCAGTATCAGAGGACAGTGTAAAGCATTTGTTGTACACACTCAGTCAGCAAATGGTCTCACACACTCAAGAACTGAACTCTAGGCCAATTGTTTTGTATATAAAAATATATTGTTGTTTTATTTTAAAACCACAGGTAGGTATAAAAATACTTTCTCAGAATGAGATGCTTTAGTTATATACTTTCAATACACAATAGACTGTTGAATGCAATAGCTACAGTTGTTGCAATAGGCAACACAATTCAAACACAATTATAACATTGAGCTCAATGGGAGTTTTTAAGTAAAAGCAGTTTCAGTTACTTTACGTATTATTTTCTTACTCGGGGTTGGATCCTGGATTCAACCCTGGTACATTTCCTGTAAACAGTTGAAAGAAATCGTTTTTGTTACACAGGCTATTTTTAAGGAATATTTGTTTGTTTCAAAAATTGACACTTAGCAGAATTTCTGGAGAAAACCAGGCAATGTTATCCTATGGAGGAAAAGCAAGTTATCGGTAAGTACAGTTGTAATTGCTTTTCAGGGTCAGTGCTGGGCACCAAGATCCAGCACTGGGATCTCTCCTGATAACAGGTGAGTAATTTCGTTTTCGTTGATCGGACGATTTTTAGTAAATATTTTAAAGTTTCAAAACTCAACACTTAGAAAAAATTTCAGTGTAAACCAGTCAATGTTACCCTATGGAGAAAATGTAGGTTATCGGTTTTCAGGTAAGTACTCGACTGGCAGAGTTAAGGTTCTGGGCATAGACTCAGGGGTCTCCCAGGGTCAGGTAGGTACAGTTGGTACACCCTCAGCGGCACAGGGGCGGCCGGGTGCAGAGTGAGTTAGGCCCAATGTTAGCCTAAGGCGGGCAGGGGGCCCTTGGGTGGTGGCTGCTGGCAGGCAGGCCACGCGGCTGTGGGAGCTGGGCTCCTGGTCACTTACCCAGGGCAAGTGGGGAAGAAAAATAGGATAGGTGTTGCACTCCCAGGGGCACTCGGGCGGCTGGGTGCAGGGTGCTTGAGCCGTTGGGCGCTCAATGTATTTCAATGGAGAAGCTGGAAGTTGAACAAAGGCTGCAAGCTCGGGGACGGAGATTCTTCAGGTGCGACCACCACTTCGAGAGGTAAGTTGGGTAGTTGGAGGATAGGTAGGCACCCTGGAGTTGGGCACAGGAGGCCGCAGGGCGCCGGGTGCAGGGGTGTCTTTTTGCGTCGGGAAATATTACCCTCTGCTGGTCGCGGTTGGAGGGGTCCCTGGTTCTGAGGCTGCAGGCGTCGTCAGGAGCGTCGAGGATGGTCCTTGGGTGCTGGATTCTGGGTCACAGTCGCCGGGGGGACGTCCTGGTGGTCTTTGTCCACTCAGGCATAGGCCGGGCTCGGCGGGTGCAGAGGGTGCAGGAGTCGCGGTTCCTGGCTGGCACCAGGGGTTTGTTACTTGCTTTTGAGCAGTACCACTGCTCGTGTGAGTCCCAGTTCTTTTAGAGTCACAAGGCAGTCAGGTCCTCCGGGATTTTCGAGGTTGCTGACCACTGGAGACGCTGGGGTTTAGCAGGAGCAGGTTCGAGGGTCGACAGGCCTGTAG
This sequence comes from Calotriton arnoldi, assembly GCA_963921515.1. NCBI lineage: Eukaryota > Metazoa > Chordata > Amphibia > Caudata > Salamandridae > Calotriton > Calotriton arnoldi. The sequence goes on along the minus strand of CAWUFW010015103.1, from coordinate 161,169 downwards.
GGCTGGGGCCAAGTCAGTTGGTGTCGTCCTCTTGTGAGCAGCTGCATGGCAGGTCTTCTTTCTTCTTGTTCTTCTTGCTTGTTTCGAATTCGGGATCTGAGGAAGGAAGGTTCAGGGTGCCCCTAAATACTAGATTTAGGGGCGTTACAGGTAGGTAAAGGGCAGGGACCAAAGGGTCCCTTCCCTGGGGTGGGTACACCCCTATCCTGCCACTCTCCAGTGGGAGGGGGCAGGAGCCTAATCCTGATTGGGTAGGGCTCCCCATCTTCAAGATGGCGAGAGCCCGGAGATGTGCTTCACCTCGCCTCCCCCACCTGAGGGGTGGGGTTGGCAGAGGCTGGCACACCCCTTTCCTCACTTGTGGTTTCCCGCCAGTCTTCCCGCCAGAGTGGGGGCTAGAACCGGTGGGGACCAGTTGCTGAGTACAGCAAGTGGTCTGGGGAAGCTCACCAAGGCGGTATGCTTTTGAAGCTTCCCCCTGCCCATCCTGGGGGAGGAGACCTAGCACCTCGCCCAGGACGTGCATTGTTGCAGGCTCGGGAGAGCGGATGGCTCTCTACCCAGGGGTCCAGCAACATGTCTGCTGTGTGGCAGCCTAAGCAGACTCTCAGACAGGACGTGGATTGTAGGTTAGGATCTGAAAGAGACACGTTAGTGACAGATTCCTTACCTTAGAATATCCCCAGGCGTCAGGCTGGATCCGGAAAGTTTTTGCGTAGCAGTACCCTTGCGCGTCGGTAGGCGGCGTCGTGCGGCTCCGCGTCCGTCGTCGGCGTCGGGACCGCCGGGATGACGTCGCGGGCAGTACTTAGACGCCGCCCCTGCGCGCTGACGTTAGTTCTTCTTTTTCCGCGCCAGTAAGCGCAGATCCGGGAAGAGCAGTGCCCTAGTCATCTTTTTTGACTAACTTTTTGGTGATTTTTCACTGTTTTTCAACACGAGTCTCTCGACTCCGAAGGTGTCGGTAGGGATGCCCGGCTTCAATCCCTGCGACGTCTGTGGTCGCATGATGTCGATCACAGACACGCACTTAGTGTGTCTCTACTGCCTCGGCCGCGACCACGACACGAAGTCGTGCCCCGACTGCCGGGCCTTGCACCCGAAGGTTTTGCGAGAGCGGTCTCGAAAGCTCCTCGAGGTCTGGCAGTCGGCTCCGCGCCACACCAAGCCCCGGTCACGTGAGAGGTCGAGGGGCCGGTCGCGGAGTCCTCATCGGTCGTCGGGGTCCAAGTCTTCGCACTCCTCCGGTAAGTCGAAGCATAAAAAGTCTAAGAAGCGTCATCGCTCGACGGCTTCGCCTCGCCGGTCTCGCGACTCGGCTGAGGCTCCGGGAGTGCCTGTGGAGCCGCCCCCGCATTACCCGTCCTTCCCGGGTTCGGGGGCGACTCCGGCCGAGATACAGGAATTCCTGTCGGCCATGGCCCGCCTCTTCGGGCCTCAAGGTCCCCCCGGTGCGCCTTTGGGCCCCGCGGGCCCTGATGGGGTTTCCCCGGCACCGCCGGCGACTCCGGTCCCGGCGCCGCCTGTAACACCAGCCTCGGTCCCGGCCCCGGCCTCGATCCCAGCTCCGGTGCTGCCGCAACCCCCATCGACGCCGGTTGACCTAACTATACCTCCGCCGGCGCCGATGTCTCCGGTGCCGTTCCCGACGCCGCCCGGGTCTCCGGGCGGCGTCGTTCCCCGGTTCTCTCCGGATCCGGACATGGCGCCGGACCGGCGTCACACGACGCCGGCTCCGACGCCGCTGGGACTTTGGGTCCCACATGTCCCTCCTCCTCCTTATTTTGAACCTGAATTGGAGGACGGAGATAACTGGGAGGGGTCTGATGACCCTCTCACACAACAGTGTGAGTTTGATCAGGACTGGACTGAGGAACTTGGGGATGCCAGTGGGCTGGACACCTCCCCTGACTCTGGCATGCTGTCTCCTCCATCCGTGACAACGGAGGAGGGAGCAAACTTTGCACCGGTGTTGCGTAGAGCAGCTGGGGCCTTAAACCTCCAGTTGCCTACAGTGGCTGTCAGGACTAACATCCTGACGGAAGTGCTTCAGCCGGCGGCTACCTCCTCGGAGCCACTGCTGCCGTTCAACGAGGCGCTTTCAGACGTTCTTTTGGGCACCTGGTCCAAGCCCACCACAGGGGCTCCTGTGGATAGAAACGTGGCCCGACGCCATCGCCCTGCTCCGGGCGACCCCCCGTTCCTCTCTCTACACCCCACCCCTGAGAGCTTGGTGGTCCAAGCCTCTGCTTCCCAAAGCGCCTTCCCTACCGCTCCCCCGGATAGGGAATCCAAACGCCTGGATCAATTTGGGAAGAAGGTCTTTTCTTCCGCCAGTGCTGGCTTGCGGTCAGTCAACACCACTTGCCTCTTGGGCCGCTATTCCCACTCCTTGTGGGACTCGGTGGCGCAAGTTCTGCCCCAGTGTCCTGAGGAGGTCCAGACACTGCTTTCCCGCACCATTGCGGACGGAAGAGATGCGGCAAAGTACACCATCAGATGTGGCCTTGATACCGCCGATTTGCTAGGCAGATCGCTTGCGACGACAGTGGCGCTGCGCCGTCACGCCTGGCTGAGGACCACTGGTTTCTCGGGTGATGTCCAAAACTCTCTTATGGACATGCCCTTTGATGGAGTCGGTCTTTTTGGGACAAAGGCAGACCATGCGCTGGAGCACTTTAAGGACTCGCGGGCTACAGCCAAGTCCCTGGGCCTTTCTGCTGTGCGCCCTCAGCAACAGTCTGCTTTTCGCCCCTTTCGTGGCCACGGAAGGGGCGCCCAGTCACGTCCGCTGCCCAGCTACCGGCCCGCGCAGCAAGCGTCTTCGCGTGGCCGAGGACGTGGCTCCCGCCGTGGCGGGTCAGGCAACCAGCGTGCGGGTCAGGCCACCAACCCCGCCCCGTCCGCGGCCTCCAAGCCCTCCTAGTCCTTCCTTTCAGGTGCACGGCACGCCAGTAGGGGCAGGGTCCGCCATCACCTTCACCACTGGCGTGCCATCACCTCGGACAGGTGGGTCTTGGACATTGTCCGAAGGGGCTACTCCCTCCCCTTCGTGACCATCCCCCAGCCATGCCACCTCAATTCCACCGCATGTCAGGTGATCACTTGGTGCTTCTTCAAAAGGAAGTTGCGGCCCTCTTGGCCAAGAGGGCCATCGAGCGTCTTCCGACCCCAGAAGTAGGACGTGGTTGCTACTCCCACTACTTTCTGGTGCCCAAAAAGGACAAGGAGGACATGCGTCCTATCTTGGACCTCCGGAACGTCAATCGCTTCCTCCGGAAGGAGAAGTTCAAGATGCTCACCCTAGCTCAGGTCTTGACTGCTCTCGACCCTGGAGACTGGATGGTAGCGTTGGACTTGCAGGACGCATATTTCCACATTCCCGTCCTGCCGGCCCACCGGCGTTACCTGCGGTTCACGGTAGGCCTCGAGCATTTTCAGTTCACCGTGCTCCCTTTTGGCCTTACCAGCGCCCCTCGGGTGTTCACGAAAGTGATGGCGGTGGTCGCAGCCCATTCGCGCAGGGCAGGGGTTCCAGTCTTCCCCAACCTCGACGACTGGCTGCTGAAGGCAGGCTCGTCCCAGGCAGTCGTCTCCCACCTCCAGACAACGGCCGAACTCCTGCACTCGCTGGGGTTCTCCATCAACGTGCCGAAGTCGCACCTGATTCCTTCTCCACAGCTCCTTTTCATCGGAGCAGTTCTGGACACGACGCAGTTTCGGGTTTATCCTCCCGAACGGCGAGTCCGGGATATTCAGGCTATGATTCCGATCTTTCGGCCTTTATCCTGGGTTTCGGTACGGATGACCCTGAGGCTGCTGGGCCTCAAGGCCTCCTGCATCCTGCTGGTCGATCATGCCAGATGGCATATGCGGGCTCTGCAGTGGGACCTGAAGTTCCAGTGGGCGCAGCACCAGGGCAACCTGTCCGATCACGTCCAGATCTCGCAGGGGACTGCAAAACAGTTGCAGTGGTGGCTCTCGAACCGGCAATGGGTCATGGGCAGATCCCTCACCCTTCCCCAGCCAGAGTACACAGTTGTGACGGACCCGTCCCTTCTGGGATGGGGCGGTCACATGGGAGAGGCGGAGATCAGAGGCCTCTGGTCTCCGGCGGAGTCCCGGCTCCATATCAACCTTCTGGAGCTCCGGGCGATCCGACTTGCACTCAAGGCATTCCTTCCCTCTGTCAAAGGGAAGGTAGTGCAGGTGTTCACAGACAACACCACCGCCATGTGGTATTGCAACAAACAGGGCGGGTGGGGTCGTGGACCCTATGTCAGGAGGCTCTGCGCCTCTGGACATGGCTGGAACATCAGAGCATATTCCTGATGGTTCAACACCTGGCAGGTTCCCTGAACGCCAGGGCGGACGAACTCAGCCGCAGGTGCATGATGGATCACGAATGGCGTCTTCACTCGGAGGTGGCGCAAGGTCTCTTTCAGCAGTGGGGGAGAGCCTTGGTTAGATCTGTTCGCCACCGAAGAGAACGCGCAATGTCAGCAGTTCTGCACGTTGGAATTTCCAAGGCGGCACTCGCTCGGTGACACTTTTCGTCGCGAGTGGAGTTGCGGTCTGTTGTACGCCTTTCCGCCTATACCACTTCTACCCAGAGTGTTGAAGAAGATTCGGCGCGACCGGGCCCAAGTCATTCTTGTGGCTCCGGACTGGGCTCGAAGAGTTTGGTATCCCGAGGTACTCAGTATGAGCGTCGATCCCCCGATCCGTCTGCCTCTTCGGGAGGATCTTCTGTCGCAGCAGCAGGGGACGGTGCTCCACCCGAACCTGTCCAGTCTACACCTGCTTGCGTGGAGATTGAGCAGCGGCAGTTGATTCCTTTCGACTTGCCTCCCGAAGTTTGTGATGTGATTCTGGCAGCCAGGCGTCCCTCCACTAAGGTGGTATACGCCTGCAGGTGGAACAAGTTTGTGGCATGGTGCACAGCAAAGGCTGTGAATCCCCTTTCTGCCCCTCTTTCGGAGGTTCTTTCGGAGGTTCTTCTGTTCCTTCTTTCTCTGGCCCAACAGGGTTCTGTCCTGGGTACCATCAAGGGCTATCTTTGTGCGATATCGGCCTTCCTCAGGCTTCCTGATCAGCCCTCCCTTTTCAAGTCCCCTGTGGTTATCAAGTTTCTTAAAGGCATTACACACCTCTTTCCTCCTGTTCCGTTTGTAATGCCTCAGTGGGACTTGAACTTGGTTCTTATCTTCTTAATGTGCGCTCCCTTTGAGCCTCTACATAACTGTCCTCTTCGTCTTCTTACTCTGAAGACAGCATTTCTGGTGGCCATCACCTCCGCTCGGCGGGTGAGTGAGCTCCAGGCTCTTTCATACAAACCTCCCTTTCTGTCCATCCAGACAAGGTTGTTCTTAGGACGCGTCCGTCCTTCTTGCCAAGACCATCACTTTGCCCACCTTCTTTCCGCGTCCTTCCAGAGAGGAAGAGAGGCTCCACCGTCTGGACCCAACACGTGCGCTTTCCTTTTACATCAACCGCACACAACAGTTCCGGGTGGATGACCAGCTCTTTGTTGGCTACGTGGGCGCCAAAAAAGGTCGGGCGGTACACAAAAGGACCATCTCCCGCTGGGTCACCTTGTGTATCAAAGCCTGCTATTCTTTGGCTAAGAAGGAGCCTCCTGTTGGGCTGCGTGCCCATTCCACCAGGGCTACGGCTGCTACCACGGCTTTAGGCCGCGGTGTTCCGTTACAGGATATATGTCAGGCAGCTACGTGGGCCTCGCTGCACACGTTTACCAAACATTACTGCCTTGACAGTCAGGTCCGGAGGGACGGCTTCTTTGGCCGTTCTGTCCTCCGGGACTTCCTTGTCTGAATCTGTTCGCAGACCCACCACCGGGGTTGGTATTGCTGGGGTATCTATTCTAAGGTAAGGAATCTGTCACTAACGTGTCTCTTTCAGATGCACAAGTTACTAACTTGTGTAACGATATATCTGTAAGAGACAGTAGTTAGTGACAGATTCCTACCGCCCACCCATCCTCCCCGTTCTGCGAACTGATTTCTAGGGTTAAGGACATCCCTTTCAGGTCCCTAGTATTTTTCAGACACCTATGTCAGCTTCTTGCATGGCTCTGCGATCCTGGCGCGGAAAGTCGTGTACAGAACTGACAGCGCGCAGGGGCGGCGTCTAAGTACTGCCCGCGATGTCATCCCGGCGGTCCCGACGACAGACGCGGAGCCGCACGACGCCGCCTACCGACGCGCAAGGGTACTGCTACGCAAAAACTTTCCGGATCCAGCCTGACGCCTGGGGATATTCTAAGGTAAGGTAATTCTAACTACTGTCTCTTACAGATATATCGTTACACAAGTTAGTAACTTGTGCTTCAGGGGGCGACTCTAAGTTGCCCTCTGTCGTGCATCTGACATTAAATCCCACACTGGCATCAGTGTGGGTTTAATGTGCTGAGAAGTTTGATACCAAACTTCTCAGTCTTCAGTGTAGCCATCATGGTGCTGTGGAGTTCGTGATGACGACCTCCCAGCACCATATACTCTTAATGGCAGCACTGCACTTACAGTGCCCAGGAATGGACCTGGGTACTGTAGGGGTACAGGGCTCATGCACTTGTACCCTCACCACTGGCATAGTGCACCCAGCTAGAGGGGTGACTGAGGTATGCCAGGGCAGTGTGTTTGTGGGCATGGCACACAGGGATGTGTGCCATGTCGACTCTCTGTTTTGTTTTGCACCAAGACACTCAGCCTGCAAAGGCAGTGTGTGTGTGTCAGGGTACAGGGCCTCTAAGGGTGGCACAATAAGTGCTGCAGCCCCAAGAGGCCTTCTCTGGTCACAGTGCCCTGGGTACCTAGGGTACCATTTACCAGGGGCTGACATGTGGCCATAGATGCCAATTGGGTTTAGGCTATATGCAGTTTTAGGGAAGGAACACAGGCCCTGGGCACCTGATTGGCAGGAGCCCATGGGCACACTCAGTCAAAGTACATCAGCAATTCAGCAAAAAGTGGGGGGCATACCATGCAAGAAAGATGGCACTTTCTCACAACCAGTTGCTCTGGGAGGGATTTATGACGCCCATTCGCAACATTGTTTCAATTTCTCTGGATATGGCTTCCCTGCGGGCAGCTGGTATCCTGTATGGCTTTTGTTTCACTACTTGCCCAGGAGAGGTCTCTATCGTATGCTCGACCTGGGTAGTTTTACCGGGTAAGTCAGAAAACAGAGCAGAAAAGGGACCGAGGGTACCCAACAAGCTTTCACGTTGTGTGGGGTTAGGTCTTCGTTTACCACTAATAGGTCTAGTGGTAAACGAGACCTAAGCTAGATAAGACTAGGTGGGTTGTCTTTGGTAGTGGACCTAGCCATTTCTTCAGCAGGTTAATGTGATAACTCTGCTGTCGCTGAGGGGTGATTTGGATACGATAGGTGGTCCGTCCTAGCTTAGCCACTACTTTATATGGGCCCTTCCATTCGGATTTGATCTTCTGTAGGGAAGAGGGTTGACGGATGAGGACCCAGTCGTTTACCTGTAGGTTCCTCCACTTCTTCCCCCTGTCATAGAAAGTGTGTTGCCTCTTTTGGCTTTTTTCGAGATTGGAGTGGGCTAGGTCCCTCAGCTTTCCTATTTTCGCTTTTAGCCTTTTGGTGTAGTCTAGGAGTTCGGTAGCGTCATCCTCCCCCTTCTCCCACACCTCCTTCGTCATCTCTAACAATGTGCGGGGCTGTCTCCCATACAACAATTCGAAGGAGGAGCAGCCTAAGCTGCTCTGGACCTGTCCCTGGATGACGAACAAGGCGAGGGGAAGGAGTTGGTCCCAGCTCTTCCCTTCTCCTGTCAGCATTTTTTTTAGTGTCAATTTGAGTGTTCCATTGTAGCGCTCGACCAACCCATCGGTCTGAGGGTGGTATACCGAGGTTTTTATGTGGGTTAGGTCGAGTATTTTACATACTTGGGACATGAGTTTTGAGACAAACGGGGTGCCTTGGTCTGTGAGGATCTGACAGGGAAAACCCTCCCGGGAGAAATACTTGACTAGTTTATCGGCTATATTGGCGGTGGTGGGAGCCCGTAAAGGGAAGGCCTCAGGGAACCTAGTGCTATAGTCAACTAACATCAGTACATGTTGGTATCCCTTCGATGTTCGGGGAAGGGGACCTATCAGGTCCATACCTACCCTCTCAAACGGCTGCCCTATGATTGGTAGAGCTTGTATCGGCACTGGTACTGGTCTGTATGGATTTTTCAGTTGACAGACCGGACATTCCTGACAATATTTCTTTATGTGGGCATAAATACCTGGCCAATAAAAATGCCGAAGAATGTTCTGAGTGGTTTTTAGGGCCCCCGAATGTCCTGCTAACAGGTGAGAGTGAGCAAAGAACATTATTTAGTCTTGGAAGGCTCTGGGTACGAGGAGTTGGGGAATGTCGCTAGGCCCTCCCTTCCTATATAGAAGACCATTCTTCTCTAGAAACAAGGGTTATGTTGGAACAACAGCGGGATTACTCGTCCTGGCCTCCCGCCAGGCGTGCTGTAAGGATAGATCATTGACCTGGGCTAAGTGAAAGTTCTTGTTGCTTTGCCAAGGCTCTTGGGTGATAAGAATGCTAGGGACGTTAGGTGTGAAGGGTGTTTGGGACCCAGTCCTGTTGATGTTACCCCGAACCAGAGCTAAGAAGCTAAGATTGTCGTTCCCTATAATGAGATCCTCCGGAAGAGTCGGGAGGACCCCTACGGTCACCGTGGTTTGGGACCCCACAGACGTTTGTATGGGTATCCGAGCTACTGGGTATGTCTTCACGTCCCCATGTACACAGCGGATCCGAACCCGCTTCCCTCTTAACACATGTTTCATCTCCACTAGGTTGGTTTGAACCACCGACTGACGGCAGCCTGAATCCAAAAGGGCAATCACCGGGGTATCGTTGACAAGGGCACTTACATGGAAGCACGTCCCCAGCTCTTCGGTGTAGAGAAGAGGTCGTGGAACACAGCTTACGTCCATAGGTTCCTCCCCAGTCTTTTTGCAGGGACAAGTTCTGGCGATATGGCCCCACTCGCCGCAATCAAAACACTGCGGCCCCCGATAGACGGGAACCTCGGGTTTCGGGAAGCAGGGTTTTACCGGCTCTATAGAGGGGGGAGGTCGTAGGCCTTTCTTGGGGTTTGGGCTGCTTTTTGTGGTCTTTTCCATGTCCCAAGGGGAAGGTCGGGGTGGGGCCCTGGCATAAGACGTAGCCATCTCCACCGCTTGCTCGACGGTGAGACAGGAATGCTGACGTAGCCACCTCTGGGTTGAGTAGGGTAAAGCTTCAAGATTTTGCTCGAGGTAGATCAAGTCCATGATCTCCTCTTTTGTTCTTTCAGCTGGCTTTAACCATTTGTCCGCTGCCAGCTTTAATTTAAAAAAGAAGGTCTTGGGGTTATCACCCGATGCTCCCTTCTCCCTCCTAAACTTGACCCTGTAGGTTTCTCCGTCCATCCCAATGTGGTCCAAAATGATGGCTTTTATTTCCTCATATGGCGTGGTGCCTCCGGCGTTCGCGACTTGGTAAGCCGCCTGTGCCTCTCCTGTTAGAAGAGGGGTCAAGAAGAACGGCCATTTTCCTACTGGCCATCCAGAGGCCTTAGCTGCACGTTCAAAATTTAGCAGAAAGGCGTCCGGGTCTTCTCCGGGAATATATTTTTGGAGAGAGATGTTCAGATGTACTGGAGCTCCGGTTCTGTTTCTCTGTCGTGAGGGTGGGCTCTGGGACTGGTCCTCTGCCATCTTGTTGATAGCGTCTACCTGGGACCTTATAACGTCCTTAAATGTCTCGTGGTCTTCTTGGGCTAGGGTCATTTGCCTTTCAATGGCCCATTCTAGCTTCTTTTGGCCCTCCACCAGGTGGTGTATAAGGGCGTCCATTTCCGCTTTCCAATGGACTAAGGTGCCTGAATTCTCCACCATATGTAGCGGGATAAGAAAAGGGTAGACCAGGTGGGGCGGTACAAGAAGCTTTTATTTTCTCTAAGTTCATAAACCAAAGTTCTTCAAGCAGTTTCTCCACTGTCCAATGGGGGGGGAATAAGCCGTCTTCGGTAATGGGTAGGCTCCACCACAGTAGTTCAGGTAGGCAGGATCCGGGTTTATCCCAAAAGAAACACACAAAAAAGGAGTATTAGCTCTCTTGCCGCTTTTTTGAATGCTTGCAGGGAAGGGAGTGAGGAGAGATAAACACCCGACATGCAGGCTGGTGCCAGCGGCAACCGTCGCCAAGGAGCGGGGAGTGTGAGGGACCTACGTAGATCTTGTGGGGTTATACATTGTTGATTCTCCCCCCAGAAAAGACCTGGTCCTTTCTCCTATCCACCGCCCCCACCCACGGAACAGAGCACGCACCTGAGTAAGCCACGCTCCTCCGGGAACGCGGCTGGGCGGCTCGCGGGGTCGTTAGCCTCCAGGCACTCCCGACGTGTCCTCGGAGTGGGTCTCCTCCTCCTCCTGTATCCCGCCTCGGTCGTCGTCTTCGGTTTGGAGTTGTTCCGCGGTCTCTCGCGACACACGGCTACCTTCTCCGATCCTCCAGGATAACACCGACTCCCTCTCGTCCTCTTCCGGGTCCTTTTCGCTTTCCGGCCCCGTCGACTCCTCCCTTCAGGGGGTGGGTTCTCGTCCCCCCGTATCTTCTTGGCTGCCAGAAATTAAAGGGCTTGCAGGGGTCTTCCTGCGGATCTTCGCCGGTATATAAAAACGGCAGTAGAGGGTGTCGGTGGCTGAAAGGTAAACAAAGGTAGGGGCAAATAAGGGATCCCGGCTTCATCCGCACTGCTTCCATTGATAGCGGATCCCGTATCCTGACAGACTCACAGTTAGCAGAGTCTAGCAGCTGAAGCAGAGTTTAAGAAAGTCTTTGATGGCCCTGAGACTTCAAAATAGGAGGCAAGCTGGCAAGCCCTTGGAGTCAATTGCGTTTTTGGAGGATGTAGGGATGCAGGTCCAGTCCTTCTCACTCCCAGGCAAGAGGCAGCAGGCCAACACAGCAAAGCATTTCAGCAGAGTGGCAGTCCCCCTCCTGACAGCACAGCAGTCCTTCCTACTGGCAGAATGTCCTCAGATCCAGAAGTGTACGGCTTTGGTGGTGTCAGAGGTCGAGTACTTGTACCCAGTTGTGCCTTTGAAGTAGGAGAGACTTCAAAGAGGCCTTTAAAGTCCACAAGGTCTCTGCCCTTCTTGCCCTGACTCTAGACTCACTACAGGGGGGGGGGGGTATGCAGCTCTTTGTGTGGGGACAGGAACAGCCCTATTCATTTGCAAGTGTCGGCTCCTCGCTCCCAATCTAATTCAGGAAGGCCCATTAGCCTGATGATCGGCCATCAGGATGTGAATGTCACACCCCAGCTCCCTTTGTGTGTGTGATTGTCTAGAGAGAAAGCACAAAGCCCAGCTGTCACGCACCCCAAATGTGTATTCAGAGACGGGCAGAGGCACAGAATGGTTAAAGTAAGAAAATACCAACTTTCTAAAAGTGGCATTTCCGGACTTACAATTTAAAACCAGACTTCATCATTAGTTGTGATTTCAAATTGTGAGCCCATAGACACCAAACTCCAAATTTCTATCTTTTCCCAATTGGAAATTACACTTATAAAATATAACAAGGTAATTCCAATGTTGACCTATGGGAGAGATAGGCCATGCAGTAGTGAAAAACAAATGTAATAGTTTTTCACTACCAGGACATGTAAAACTCAAAAGTACATGTCTTACCTTTTGAATACACTGGGTGCTCTCCATGCCCAATGCAGATAACAAGGTCCTGAGCAAAAAATTCAGGCTGCTTGACTGTTGAAGTTCATGCTGAGGCTAGGGCACACTAATCAGTCGGGATTTGTCCATAACAGGAGTACACACATTTTCCATACTGGGAATCACCGCAGGGAGGATCTGATGGGAGCTGTGGCATCTATTGACCTTGGAAAAAGCCTTTGACACCATTAGTTGGAACTTTATCTGTGTAACTCTAAAGCAGATGGAGTTTGGCCAACAAACCCATGGCGAGAGAACACGCAAGGTTATTTCAGATAGTTGCACTATAGAGAGGTGCGAAAGTGAGAGTGGACATCCCACCCTCACCATTTCTATTCACGCTATCAATAGAACCATTAGTTTAGCATGTCGTCTTGTTCTCTGTGTCATTATATAGAATACTGCAACAGAACATTTTATTCAGAAGTGCACATATAAGCTTACTGTTATTTCCTTCTTTCCGAAGGACAGAACATAAAAAGTCACCACCTCTAAGCTATCTTTTCAACTGCTGTGTTTGCAAACAATGTGTGCACTCGAGAAATACATTTTCTTTCTCAGTCCTATTAGCATGGGTTACAAAAACATGGCAATCCAAGCACACATCCATTAACTGAAAAAATGAATAACACAAGCTGGTCTGACCTTTACTTCTAGGCCTTTCATGCACAACATTTGAGATCAAAAAACAATATTAATTCAGGATGCGTTGCATGCAACCTGGCCTGTTGGATGCAAGACTAAAAAAAACACTTAAAAACCCTGGCACACACATGACATTAGTATGAACAGGGACAAATCCTGCATATTCCCATCCGTGACATATGGAGAACAAAGTTCTGCTCTGCTCTACTTATTCAGCAGCTACCTGCCATCTTAAAATATTTGGGAATTTGAATTTACTGTGACACTGGGAATGTGGTGGGGGCAGTTATACCAGAGCTATGACTGCACTGAGGGAATCAATGAAGTTCGGATAGACTTCTAACCGCCGATTCCTCTACTTTTGAATATACCCCAGGCGTCCGATTGGATCCGTAAACTTTTGAGCACCACCTCTGTGCGCTGGTTTCTTCTTTATCTTGGAAAACACTCTCACCTCCATCTTGCATACAGGACCAGGTCTGGGGCTTCCAAAATGTGACCGACAGACCTCCATTAGTCTGATTCACTCATACATACTATGGGGCCTTTTCACAAAGGTAAAGTGACAATTGTAAATTTACTCATATGTATACTTACTACTGCCCTTAGTTATTTTACACTTACTTACTGTTCACTTTTTCTGTGTATAACTTTACTATTCGACACAGACTTGCGTGACTCCACATCCTCAAAACTGCATAGGGGTGTGGAGGGTTGGAGCCTCCTAGAACAGGATTTACAAGTGTAAAGTTACTACAAGTATCTTTCAACATCTAGGGAGAGGTCTACGCAACTGGGACGGCGATCTCCTTATTGTAAAGTATAGGGAAATATAATCCAATCTAATAATTATTTTTAAAAATCAAATTTTTTTTTTTTTAGATATGTTTTTATTAGCATTTTTCAGACAAACTTCTGACATGTCTTGTATCTAGGCATTATCAGTTTAACAACTTATCATCTTATACATTTTCAACATGCCAACTTATTACAGCCCTTCTGTTATTACCTCAGAACTGTCATACATTCTGTCTTTGGATGTTTTTGTCCACCAGTGCATTTATATTATAATGCTGTACATTGTTCCTTTCTTAATTTAATACAATTACTTATTTGTTATGACATAAGGAGCTGGTAATGTGTATGTCTAAGAAATCCATATCTTGTTTATGAAGAACGAACAAATTTTCCCTAAAAAAATCAATTTTTTTAGTATAAAAATAAACATTTAAATTAACTTAAAATAATTATTAACCTAGACAGGGCTATAGCAAAAATTGCTTAACAGAATTGCACCAAATTTGTCAGGAAGCTAGATCTTGGTCAACATATTGTGCTATTTGTGATTTGGTGTAAATCCGTTTAGTAGTTTTTGAGAAATTAAGGTATATAAATATTTGTATAACTGGACGGTTGGGTCCATGAGAGTCTTGTTAGAGTCTTGCGGGAGCGCGGACCCCATTCCCTTTAAAAACAATGGCCCTAGAGGATGGGGTTCCCTGGGCCTATTGAGGCTCAGGGAGGGGGGGCCGCAGGCCACCTCTCCTTTTTGTTAAGTTTGGCCCCAGGGGATAGGGTCCCCTGAGCCAAAATAGGCTCGGGAGATGGGCTGCACGCCTCTCCCCTTTTTAGTTGGCTTTGGTCCCAGGAGATTGGGTCTGGGTAGGCCAAGTGCCTCCCCTCCCATTTTTACTACATTTGGAAACGGGGATGGGGTCCCTAGGGCCTAATAAGGCTCAGGGAGGGGAACAGCCTGCCCCTGTCCCCCTAGATTTTGGCCTTAGGAAATGGGTTTCCCAGCTCCCCAAAAGTCCCGGGTAGAGGGGCTGCACGACCTCCTCCCCTGTTTTATTGTGTTTGGCCCTGGGATCCCCAGGGCCAATTAAGGGTCGGGTAGGAGACCTCACGCCTCCCTTCCCTTAATATATGTTTTGGCCCCAGGGGATGGGGACCCCCGGGCTAGAAGGCCAACCCTACGCTGCACATGCCAAAGGCTGTGTGTGGTGTGGGGTTAGCAGCCGCCTGGGGGTTTGGCCACCGGGCCTGGTGGAAGACCATGCCCTGTGACCACCCCCCACTGCAGAATGCCAAAGCCTGCGCGCAGCTTGGGGTTGGATGCCTGCGGGGAGTTGGAAGGAGGGCCTTGCTGTGGCACAGGCCCTGCAGCTAACCCCACACCATGCACAAGCATGTTCTATGTCATCACTGATGACATCATTTATGACATCATTGATGACATTACCCAAGCTTTTTTTGTACACATTACTCTATAAACTAGTATGGCATTCGAGGTCTGATAGTAAGTACAGAATAGATCAGAATAATATGAAGCATCATTAATGCCACCAGCGATACAATTTCCTTCGGTGTAGTAAGCATGTGTTATATGCAACATTGACCCTATACCATACACTTCACAGGTAGCCTAGTTCACATTAACAATCATCCACAGATATATGAGAAACACTCATTGCACATGGTATTCAATATATATACAACTGTTCAGAGAAAACCAAGTCCCTCAAGATACTCAGCGTCTTCTTCTAAAATTAATGCCCGACTATGGACAGCTTTTATCTGTATCAAACCCCTCACAGTCACCGAACTTACATTGAGAAATGAAGTTGATATGAGTAGAAAAGTGGGGCTATAAACAGTGTGTACTCTATGCAGAGAGTTCACTAAGCACCACAGTGTTTGCAGACAGTGAAACTCTCATGAGAAAGACACCACAGTCTTAAAAAAGTATCTTCTAAGAACAGTCTACACTAGAGACTATTCACTTAAAATAACCAAGGTCTGAAGGTACTAAACATCATACTACCTGTAGCCTTCATACTGTGGTGAAAACTTTACAGATAACCCATCTTCTGAGGCGAAAGAAGCACATGTACATAGGTTAGTCACTGGTGCACACAGTCTTTTATGTTATGTAGAAATTGTCATGCTTAGACGATTCCATTTAATAACCCAAGGGTGCTTACTATAATTAGTATCTACTATGTAGACTCTTCGCCCTGTTGGAAACTTTTTCTGCAGAACCAAAAAATGTGTGTGGAACATACTGTGCACAAGTCGTCAGCGGTCATCTTCACACAGTTACTCTTAATGTGTTCAGTATCTCTACACAACTATGATGCATTAAAAGCACATGAGTTTTGTAAACACAGCATTAGCTGGACACAGGCTTTACAAAATTAGGTAGAAAAGTAATAAGGTAGCTACCCGCCACTATGTGGACTCCAAAATAAACTAACATGCTCATTCTATGATGTCATCAGTGATGTCATAACTGATGTCATAGAACTTGTCATCAGTGTTGTAGTATGTGAGTTCATAAGCAGTGCATGGCGGGAGCGCAAGTTATAGTTAGCTATGATAACTATAACTGGTGAATTTCTGTCGCCCACACTGGTGATGGGCATGCAGTGCTCTTTTCGTCCTATATCATAACAGTTCTCTGATTTGAAGAAACGAAAAAGTAGTGATACGCCAAAGAATCCTTTATTGGTGATGCGTTTTGGCACTCTCTCCTTTCTCAAACTGGAAATGCTTGTTATGTATGTAAATATAGATAAAGTATATTAACTAATACCCCGCCCCGTGTGTATAATTAAAAATAATTTATTGTATTTAACATTATTCCCTGGGTCCATTATTTTCTTTGGTAGTGTGTTGCAGTACCTGTTAGTAGGCATGTATTGGGCTGGAGTACGTACATTTATGACCGTTTTGTGTTCTTGCTAGTTGGAGTAACTTTAGAAATGCAGTTTGTTGGTAGCAGTGGACAGACTTTTGTGGGTGGGCATTTGTATTTGCATGTCACACTCTGCTGCCACTGTTCATCATATATTAACTCCTGTTTATCTAATCTGATAGAGACTGCTAGCTGCAGATTCCTTACCTTTGAATTTCCCAGGGGTCAGGCTGGATCCGGAAACTTTTGCTGAGCAATACCCCTTGCGCGCGATGTCGGGTGGCTCCATTCGGCTGCGCGTGACGTCGATGGCGTCGGTTATGACGTCGCGGTGCCTACATAGGCGCCACCCAGGCGCGCGGACGTCAGTTCTTTTCTTTCAGCGCCAGTTAAGTGCCGATCCGGGACGAGCTACCTCTCTGCCGCTTTTTGGTAGGCTTTTTTCTCGACTTTTGTCGATATTTTTTGGCAACTTCGTGTGCGAGGGATGTCGAGTAGGAAGACAGGTTTCAACCCGTGCGGGACTTGTTCCCGCACGATGTTGGTTACCGATCCCCACCACGTATGTCTGTGGTGTCTTGAACGCGACCACAATTTAAAGTCTTGTTCAGACTGCCGGGCGATGGCTCCGAAGACCTTGAGGGATCGGGCGTTGAAGTTGCTCGCGGCCCGGCAGTCGACACTGTTGAGCGAGACTCCGAGGAGCTCACGATCTCGTTCGAAGAAGAGGAGGTCGCGGGATCGCTCCCAGAGCCCTAAGTCCTCTTCCTCCCATTCGAGGTCATCTGGACACTCGGGGAAGAGGCACAAGAAGAAGAAGAAGTCCAAGCGGACTTCGACTTCACCTCAACTGGCATCCGTCGTCCAAAGAGGTAAGGAGCACCGACGCTCTAGGCACGGTTCTGCGGAGCCAGAGTCGACTTCGCGCCTCCCTCTATTTCCGGGAGCCGGAGCGACTCCCGCTCAAATTAAAGATTTTTACGAGGCCATGCGCCTCATATTTGAGCGGAACGACCCCGTTGGTGAGCCCTCGGGCCCCGCGGGTTCGGTAGGCCCATCAGATTCGACGCCGTCGGCTTCGGGTACGGCGCCGGTGGGGCCTCAGGGATCTGATCTCGGATCCGGTTCGTACCAACGCGACCTTCCATGGCGTCGAACCCGAAGTCGGTGCCAGCGCGTCACCGGCGTATGTCGGTGGCGCAAGCCCCATCCTTATCCCCGACGACACGGAGCCGGAACGGCGCCGTACGACGCAGATTCCGATGTCGACAGAACCCAGGGGTTTTATGTTGTCGCCTGAGCACTTTGTGGACGTGCTAGGCTCAGGAGAGGAATGGGAGGAGTCTGGAGACCCTCTAGAGAACCAGGATGTCTCTGAGGAGACAATGGACTGGTATGGGGAACTTGGGGAAGCCAGTGGTCTGGATGCTTCCCCAGACTCTAGCATGCTCTCTCCACCTACAGTGGCTACGGAGGAGGGGGCGTCCTATGCTATGGTGGTTAAGAGGGCTAGCTGAGGTCCTTGGACTGGAACTGCCCTCAGTGCAGGTCAGGACTAATCTCCTGACCTAAGTGCTTCAACCTGGGGCTTCCACCTCTGAACCCCTTTTGCCCTTAATGAGGCACTTACGGACGTCCTACTAGGAACTTGGTCCAAACCTAGCACAGGGGCTCCTGTGAACAGAACGATTGCACTCCGCCATCGCCCAGCACCGGGTGACCCAAAGTTCCTCAGCCAACACCCCACCCCAGAAAGTTTGGGGGTGCAGGCCGCTACTTCCCAGGGCGCATTCCCTTCCGCCCCTCCGGATAGGGAATCCAAGAGACTGGACTCACTTGGGAAGAAGATGTTTCTTCCTCCAGTCTGGCATTGCGGTCGGTGAATACCGCTTGCTTATTGGGCTGTTTCTCCCACTCTCTTGGGGAGACGGTTGCGCAGGTGCTGCCACAAGCCCCGGAGGATACCCGGCTGTGCTCTCCCAAGCTGTCAAGGACGGGAGACATGCGGCAAAATTCACCATTCGATGTGATTTGGATATGACCGATTCGCTGGGCAGATCTATTTCAACGACAGTGGTCTTGAGGCGCCACGCCTGGCTTCGCACATCTGGCTTCTCGGGGGATGTCCAAGCCAATTTGATGGACATGCCTTTTGATGGAACCCGCCTTTTTGGGGAAAAGGCAGACTCGGCCCTGGTCAGGTTCAAGGACTCAAGAGCTACGACCAGATCCTTGGGCCTCTCCTTCACTCCTCGTGGCCAGTCTTCCTTTCGTCTCTTTCGTGGCAACAGAAGGGGTTTCCAGCCACGTCAGCCCTATCCTAGCCACCGTCCCGCTCAGACTACCCAAGCCGTGCGTGGATGTGGACGCGGTACATTCCGTCTGCGGAATGGAGGCCAGAAGTCGTCTACCACACTGCCCCCGGCAGCCGCAGCCTCCAAGCACTCCTAGGCTGATTCTGCAGGACCACACTACTCCAGTGGGTGGGAGAATTCGTCATCATCTCCCCCGCTGGAGATCTATTACAACAGACAAGTGGGTCTTGCAGATCGTCCAGGAGGGCTATTCTCTTCCTTTCCTTTCCTTTCCTCCAACTAATCTGCCGAGTCAGGAACGGCTGACGGAGGATCACTTAAAGCTGCTCCAAGAGGAAGTTAGAGCTCTTTTGGCCAAAGGAGCTATAGAAAGAGTTCCAGTTTCAGAAGTAGGCAGTGGCTGTTATTCCCGCTACTTTCTGATTCCAAAGAAGAACAAGGGGCTTCGGCCCATTTTGGATCTTCGTACCGTCAATCTCTTCCTCAAAAAGGAGAAATTTAAAATGCTCACATTGGCTCAGGTCTCGTCTGCCTTAGACCAAGGAGACTGGATGGTGGCGTTGGGCCCGCAGGATGCGTATTTTCACATTCCCATCCTGCCGGGCCACAGGCATTACCTGCGGTTCAAGGTAGGCCACGAGCACTTTCAGTTTACCGTGCTCCCCTTCGGCCTTACCAGTGCCCCTCGGGTGTTCACCAAGGTGATGGCGGTGGTTGCGGCTCATCTGCATAGGTTAGGGGTTTCAGTCTTTCCCTACCTCGACGACTGTCTGTTGAAGGCGTCCTCGCCCCAGGCAGTCGTCTCCCACCTCCAGACTACGGCGGACCTCCTGCATTCACTGGGGTTCTCTATAAACGTGACGAAGTCACACCTGACTCCTTCTCAGATGCTCCCTTTCATCAGAGTCGTTCTGGACACAGTGCAGTTTCGGGCTTATCCTCCCGAGCAGCGAGTCCAGGATATTCCGGTTATGATTCCGATATTTCAGCCTCTATCCTGGATTTCGGTGAGGTTGACTCTGAGGCTGTTGGGCCGCATGGCTTCCTGCATCCTGTTGGTAAGTCACGCGAGATGGCGTATGCGGGCTCTGCAGTGGGACTTGAAGTTCCAATGGGCACAGCATCAGGGAAATCTCACCGACGTGGTTCAGATCTCGGAAGGAACTGCGAAGGATCTGCAGTGGTGGTTAACAAAACGAGATTGGGTCAAAGGCAGACCTCTCTCTCTTCTCCAACCGGATTTCACAATTGTGATGGATGCGTCACTTCCGGGATGGGGCGGCCACTTGGAAGAGATGGAGATCAGGGGTCACTGGTCTCCGGCGGAGACGGGGTTCCACATAAACTTGTTGGAGTTCCGAGCGATTCGCTTGGCATTGAAAGCATTTCTTCCCTCTGTCAAGAGGAGGTTGGTGCAGGTGTTCACGGACACCACCACCGCCGTGTGGTACTGCAACAAGCGGGGTGGAGTCATGGACCCTTTGTCGAGAGGCCCTGCGTCTCTGGACATGGCTGGAACAGCAGGGCATAACCCTGGTGGTTCAACACCTGGCAGGTTCTCTGAACGCCAGGGCCGACGATCTCAGCCGTCGATGCCTAGCGGATCACGAATGGCGTCTCCAGTCAGAGGTGGCGCAAGGTCTCTTTCAGCAGTGGGGAGAACCTTAGTTAGATTTGTTCGCCTCCGAAGAGAACGCACAGTACTGCGCGCTGGAGTTTCCAAGGCGGCTATCGCTCGGCGACGCGTTTCGTTGCGAGTGGAGCTCAGGCCTGTTGTACGCCTTTCCGCCCATACCACTCCTACCCAGGGTTCTGAAGAAGATCAGGAGCAACCGGGCCCAAGTCATTCTTGTGGCACCGGACTGGGCGAGGAGAGTCTGGTATCCAGAGCTTCTGAGCATGAGTGTTGATCCTCCATTCAGGCTTCCTCTTTGGGAGGCTCTTCTGTCGCAGCAGCAGAGGAGGGTTCTCCACCCGAACCTGTCAACTCTGCGCCTCCATGCGTGGAGGTTGAGCGGCGGCAGTTGATGGCTTTTGACCTTCCTCCCGAAGTCTGTAATGTTATTCTGGCGGCCAGGCGGCCCTCCACTAAGTCGGTATACGCCTGCCGTTGGCAGAAATTTGTATTATACTGTACAGAAAGGTCTATTGACCCTCTTTCTGGTCCTCTTTCTACTGTCCTTTAGTTCATTCTGACCCTTGCCCAGCAGGGCTTTGCTTTGGGTACTCTCAAGGGTTACCTTTCTGCTCTGTCCGCTTTTTTGCGGTTGCCAGACCAACCTTCTCTCTTTAAATCTCCTATTGTAAATAGATTTCTTAAAGGGCTGATTCACTTGTTTCCACCCACGCCCTTTATTATTTCACAATGGGACCTTAATTTGATCCTCACTTACCTAATGTGCGCTCCTTTAGAGCCTTTGCACAATTGTCCCCTCCGGCTGTTGACCATCAAAACAGCCTTTTTATTGGCGATTACACCGGGTGAGTTGCAGGCGTTATCCAGCTCGCCTCCTGATCTTATGTCCTTTCCGGACAAGGTGGTGCTTCGCACCAGGGCATCATTTTTACCAAAGGTTGTGACCCCATTCCATCTGGGTCAGTCCATCACTTTGCCCACCTTCTTTGCTCCCCCACATCCCTCTAAGGAAGAGGAGCGTCTCCACCATCTGGACCCAAAAAGAGCGTTGTCGTTCTACCTTGACTGCACAAGAGAGTTCCTGGCGGATGACCAACTCTTT